>PVIY010050777.1:0-16011 GCA_004026745.1 Myrmecophaga tridactyla
CCAGGCAGACTCGGGTATATGCCACATCCATCAACAGTGGGCACAGAGACAGCTGCCTCAGAAGGATTAGTGCAGAGGGGTGTTTTAGTTTGTTGAAGCTGCTGGAATGCAATGTACCAGAAATGAAATGGCTTTTAAAAAGGGAATTTATTAAGTTGCATGTTTATAGTTCTAAGGCTATAAAAATGTCCAAACTAAGGCATCCATGGAAAGATACCTAGTTTCAAGAAAGGCTGATGGGTCCAGAACACCTCTGCCAGCTGGGAAGGCGCATGGTTGATGCTGGTCCTTTGGCTTCTTATTTCAAGCAGCTTCCCTAGGGGCATTTTCTTTCTTCATCTCCAGAGGTCTCTGGCTGTGTGGGCTCTGAAGCTTTTTCCAACATTGTTCCCTCTTAAGGGACTTTAGTAAGCAACCCTACCTTGACTGAGTGGAGATGCATCTCCATGGAAACAACTTAATCAAAAAGATCCCACCCAACAATATTGAATGAGAATTAAAGAATATGGTTTTGCTGGGGTATACAACAATTTCAAACTGGCACAAGAGGCAAGCATTGTTATTCACATAAGAAACTGGTCCTAAGATATTATGCCCTTTAAGAGCTGTTAAAAATGCTGCGTTGTAGCAGATAAGCTTTCTGTTTTGTTAATGTGCTCAATTGTGCATTGCCAGAGTGAAGCTTAGGGGCAGTGACCCTTATCTACCCCTGTATGGGGATGGCTGTTTTTAATTTCACAGGGTATTTCTGAGTCAGTCCTTCGATTTGCAGTAAGACATTATAAGCAGCACACGGTTGTTTTACCGAGGGGCTGTATCATAGCTCAGACCCTTTCCAGAGCTGAGACCCAAAGCCGGTGGAACTTGCTTTGCCTGTTGCCTTTGCTGCAAGCTCCACCCAATGCCAATGTCGGTACTGACCATGTCTAATCCACAAGACACATCTGGGTCCACCCCCATAAAGCCTGATGTGCGATGGCCAGTTTGGCTTTTTCAAAAGCAGCCTGCTGTGGAACATCCTATTCCCATGTTTCTCGTTTTCTAACAATTCTGCAAGAGAGTGACTGGCTAACATAACATCGTGAATATAATGAAAAAGAGTGACCTCTGCTGGAGGTCTCCACACTGTAAAATCTTGGGCTGCCAAACAATGGCAGATAGTGGGACTGTGAAGGTGTCCGTGCGGTAGCACAGTAAATGTCCAGTTGTCCTTCCCACGTGAAGATGGACGCAGGCTGGCTGGAGGGATCTAAAGAAATACCAAAAAAGGCATTAGCAAGATCCAACAGAGAATGAAATTGGCCGAATTGAGTACTTATGTCCTGTGACAAAGCAGCTATGTTTAGTACAGCTGCAGACAAAGGAGGACTTACTTTGTGAAGTCCTATAGAATCAGTAGTGATTCTTCAGGCACCATCAGGCTTCACTGGCCACACTGGGCTATTAAATGGGCTGTGAGTGGGGGTTATAATGCCTACTCTTTCCAGTTCCTTAATGGTGGCTGTAATTTATTGATGATCCTTGGTAACTCATGTTGCTGCACCACCACCTTGAGCCTGGGGAGGGTGCCTTTACCGGTGACTACTCAGCATGCTCTCTTTGGATGGTTTTGACCACCCAGCACTGAAGACAGAATTCACCTATAGCAGTTTACAAAGTGATATTTTGCAAAACCTCGATTCCCAATATATGTTCTAGAATAAGAGATATGTACACTGTATACCCTGAGGTGGTAACTGGCCAATCTGTTTTTCATAGTCGTTGTTGTGTTGCTTTAATACTTTGGCCACGTACTCAACAATGGCTAATATAGGCCCCCTGGGTCAGGGCCATTCCATATATTAAGGTGCATTCCACTCCAGCGTCCATGAGAACCCAAACCCCATGCTCATTAGAAGGGGACCAAAACATGAACTCATCATGCAGCCTCTGACCCCAGCGTCCCCATCTATAGCTCTTATTTGGGATCTTGGCCAGCCCCCAGCGAGGGGGAAGGACCTTGCCACACCCCCTCAGCAAGAGAAGCAGAGGGCCCTGTACATGCGAGGGCTGGTCCTTCAGTCCATGTTTCTCTCCCTATCCACTGATCTGGTCTCAAGGTTAGTACATCTTTGTTCTTTGGGTAATTTACTTCAGAGACTGACAGATACCATAAATATCTCCGATTTCAGTGCCGTGGTTGTTAGGGTGGCCCACATCTGTCTGTGTGATGACAGCTTGGGCCGTCATGCCCCCAAGGCACGGCCTGTAGCTCTTGCTCTGACCCTCTGTGCTTTGGGTGTCCTGACCCTCCTAAATTGGCCATAATTTGGTCAGGTTTTGAAATGGGTTGTCCTTCTATTGGGCTAAGAATGGGTACAAGAGTCTCATAGCACCGCTTGGGGACACTATGCAGGTACCATCACTTATGCCTGTTGTGAAGGTTTCGTTATCTAGCCCAACACAATTAACAGCATAAATGTCATGCTTCGTTCCTTGTCCCCTCAGTAAATCTCGCCAATTATCTGGTGTATTCCAGTGGGGAGCAGCATGGGGGGTGCATCTCCCACGTGAGCCAAGTTTCTCTACACTGAGTTATAAGCCAATTTAGCAACAAACTGGATTCTGGCCCGGCAGCAAGAATACATATATATTGGCAGAGGGAGAAGTGTGTAGTAACTGAAGTTAATTCGCTTATTTCTTTTCCAGAAATGGACACTCCCTCTGCATCAGTGTCCCAAAGACAAAGTGGCCGATTTGGCAGGCCTTCTGTAGGCTTTGTCTGTATTGATTCCCAGTTTCATGCAGTTCAGTAGTGGTATAGTCCCACATGGGAACTAGGATCTTTTGGACAGAGAGCAGTAAAGGGGCTCCTTCGATGGCACCCCACCCTGCTGCGGTGAGGGTGCTGAATATGTTCTGACAGCAGAGGACAAACAAGCTTCCTTTCTTCATTTTCAATGTCCTAGTCAGACTGGCGCTCATCATCATCTGAAGAGAAATCAACAGCATCTCATATTTGAGGGCCCCAGTCAGGGGTAGTCCACGTGTATGCCTCACTTGCCCCTGGGCAGTCTATGCCCTCTCACTCTAGCATACCAGCATGCCAGTATTTCTAAACCCTCATCTACATGGCATAGCCTTTCATTTGATGCATCCTTCAAGTCTGCTTGGACTAAACACAAGTCCCTTTCTAATGTTAGTTCTTTTTTTTTGGTGGCAAACCACAGCTTTAGTGGCCAGAGATTTTTCTGTGGCCAAATACACAGTTCCTAAGAGGCTGTGTCATGGCCACAGTGGCCTGACATCTCTCCTTTTTCCTTTTCCTTTTTTTCTTTTTTTGCATGGACAGGCACCAGGAATCAAACCTGGGTCTCCAGCATGACAGGCGAGAATTCTGCCGCTGCGCCACCATCTCACTGCCCTGTCTCTCCTTTTTCTTACAAAATCCTCACTGTCCTACAGCCTGCTGCAGGCATCCTAACAATCCGACCAGGGAGCCCCGGGTGTCCCCATACTCCCTCAGTGGCCCCCATTCCTTTAGAGGGCAGCCACCGCTCCCCACACAGGTGTTGCAGGCCATCCTGGGATCCCCTGGGGCGTCTGCCCAGCAGCCTGCCCAGTATTCACACATTTTATAGTCAGCAGCTCTTTGGTTTCCTAGCTGGCTAGCCAAATGTTCCAACCCAATTTAGCCCGAAGACCAAAGAGCACACCTGGCATGGAGTGACCCATGAGTTTACTTAGGGACTTATGAACAGGAAAAGATTCTTCCCAATGGTGGCTGGTCGGGGAATGGAAGCCCGTGTTCTGCACAAAAGAGAGTATATTTTCTTTATAAGCCACAGGAGCCACTTATAAAGGTTTAGGTCCGCAGGGCGTGACAATGGAGTTTCAGCAGAGTCTTGCGAGATTTGATAAGAAGAGGGGAGATTTGATGGCATTCACTGCCCCCTGAGGGTGTCTGCTGGCCTTTAGGGTCTGTTCCCTCACGTGGGTGGTTGTGGGCAGTGATTTGCTCTCATGATGGGGGAGGGGTCAGGGCCTGTGCCCTGGGTCCTCATGGCAGATGTGGTGTGGATCTGAGCCAGCCCTGCAGGAAGGCCTTCTAGTTCCACCGAAGACACCCTGATGCTACCTCTCTGCTCATTGTGGAGACAGCATCTCATGATACCTTCATGAGCAGCCAAGGAAACAAAAACACTTTCCAATATTTATGCCAATCCCCATGCATCAATCCGTCTTATTTTTTGAGACCTTTCAAAGTAAATTGCAGAGATCAGTACACTTCATCCTTAAATACTAGAGCATTAAATTGCTTTTTAAAAATCATACTAAAACTTCTTAATTTGAAAGAAATTGTATTATATATAACATTTGTTCTAGTTTGCTAGCTGCTGGAATGCAATATACCAGAAACAGAATGAATTTTAAAAAGGGGAATTTAATAAGTTGCTAGTATACAGTTCTAAGGATGAGAAAATGTCCAATTAAAACAAGTCTATAGAAATGTCCAATCTAAGGCATCTAGGGAAAGATGCCTTGGTTCAAGAAGACCAGTGAAGTTCAGGGTTTTTCTGTCAAGTGAAAGGACACATGGTGAGCAAGGCGTCATCTGCTAGCTTTCTCTCCTGGCTTCCTGTTTCATGAAGCTCTCCGGGAGGCATTTTCCTTCTTCGTCTCCAAAGCACTGGCTGGTGAACTCTCTGCTTCGTGGTGCTGCAGCATTCTCTGATCTCTCTGAATCTCCTGGCTTTCTCTCTTGTTGTTCTCTTTTATAGGATTCCAATAAACTAATCAAGACCCAACCAAATGGGTGGAGACATGCCTTCAGCTAATTCAGTTTAGCAACCACTCTTGATTAAATCACATCTCCAGGGGGATGATCTAATTACAATTTCAAAAATGCAATACTGAATAAGGATTAGAAGAAGCAGCTGCCTTTACAAAATGGAATTAGGATTAAAACATGGCTTTTCTAGGGTACATACATCCTTTCAAACCAGCACAGTATTCTACAGCTTGCTTTATAAATATGGTATCATTCATTTATTAAGTATTTATTATATGCCTGGTGCTTTTGCTAGGTTCTGAGTAAATGACAAGCAAAACAAATGCAGTCTCAGACATAGAACTTACTCTAATAATATAATTTTTTTTTTACTTTTTTATTGTATAGTATAACATATATACAAAGCAAAGAAATAAAAAAGCAATAGTTTTCAAAACACTCTTCAACAAATCGTAACAGGATAGATCCCAGAGTTTGTCATGGGCTACCATATGATCCTCTCAGATTTTTCCTTCTAGCTGCTCCAGAATATAGGAGGCTAGAGGGCTTAAATACCTTTTATCATCACAATAGACTTCCCCCCCTTTTTTGTGAAAAATAACATATATACAAAAAAGCAATAGATTTCAAAGCACAGCACCACAATTAGTTGTAGAACATATTTCAGAGATTAACACAGATTACAATTCCACAATTTTAGGTTTTTACTTCCAGCTGTTCTAAGATACTGGAGATTGAAAGAGATATCAATTTAATGATTCAGCATTCATATTCATTTGTTAAACCCTACCTTCTCTGCATAACTCCACCATCACCTCTGATCTTTCTATCCCTCTCTTTAGGGGTGTTTGGGCTATGGCCATTCTAACTTTTTCATATTGGAAGGGTCTGTTACTAATATGGGATAGGGAGATGGAACTATTTGATGTTCTGGAGAGGCTGGGCCCTCTAGGTTTCAGGATTTATCTGGTCCAGGGAACCATCTGGAGTTGTAGGTTTCTGGAAAGTTACTCTAGTGCCTGGAACCCTTATATATTGCCCTACGTGTTCTTTAGGATTTGCTGGAATGGTCCTGCTTGGGGGTTGGCAGGTTATGATAGGTAGCAAGGTCTACCTGAAGCTTGTGTAAGAGCAACCTCCAGAGTAGCCTCTCAACTCTTTTGAACTCTTTCTGCTACTGATATTTTATTCATTACACTTCTTTTCCCCCCTTTTGGTCAAGATGGAATTATTGATCCCATAGTTCCAGGGCCAGATTCATCCCTGGGGGTCATCTTCCACGTCACCAGGGAGACTTTCACCCCCGGATGTCATGTCCCATGTAGGGGGGAGAACAATGATTTCACTTGCAGAGTTGGGCTTAGAGAGAGTGAGGCCACATTTGAGCAACAAAAGAGGTCCTCCAAAGTAACTCTTAGGCATACCTATTTAATAATAGAACTGTCTAAAGTCTTTCTAAAACAGTAGTGGTAGCAGTAATTAATAGAAATAGTATAACAATATTACCGCAACATTATATAATGCAGCACTATATAACAATATTATAACAATCATGAGAATTATTGTAACAACATAACAATGAATCTAGTATTTATTGTGTGCCTACTGTATCCCTAACACTCTTTTAAGTATTTTAAGATATTAATTAATTTAGCCCAACAAGATAAGAGCACTTGTAACCTTCATCCTGAAGATAATGAAACTGAGACATACAGAAATTAAGTAACTTGGGCAAAGTCACAAAGATAGTAAATGACAGAGCTGGGATATAAACACAACCTAACTCTGGAGTCTGAGGGCTCAATAACCACATTGTATTGCCTCTACTATATTGTCTCCAGTGTAAATAATACATGATCTAGTCTATTCTTTTTTAACAGCTGCACAATATTCTGTGGAATTAACTCAGTGTAATGAATTTAATGATTACCTTAATTTTTAAATAAATTTTCACTGTTAAACTCAATAATACAGTGAAAATCCTTATTTGTATGTATTTGTGCATGTGCATAAATATTTCTGTCAAATAAGTTCCATAAATGGTCTTGTTGAGTCAAAAGGTATACACATTTTAATTTTGATAGATATTGACTAACCCTCCTCTAAAAAGTTTGGGCCAGTTTGCACTCATCTGATAAGATATGAGTATCAAATTTTCTTTCTCTCTCAGAATATTCTTTTTCAGTTTTACAAATCTGGAGAAGGAAAATGATCTAAAATAATTTCTCACTCATTCATTTATTCTTCTAATAATTTAACAAGTATTTATTGATCTCCTATTATGTGCCAGGCATTGTGCTAGGCCAAGGAGATGCATAGATGAACACTAGAGACAAAATTTCTTCCCTTAGGGGACTGTGCCAGTTTGAAACTGCCATGTACCCCAGAAAAGCCATGCTCTTTAATCGTCATTCAATATTGTTGGGTGGGATCTTATTTATTGTTTCCTAGGAGATTGACCCATTCTACTGTGGGTGTGACCTTTTGAGTAGATTAATTCCGAGCAGATGTAGCATGCCCAACTGTGGGTGTAGCCTTTTGATTAGATGGAAATGTGACTCTGGCCGTTCAGGGTGGGTCTTGATTGGCTTACTGGAGTCCTCTAAAAGGGACAGCACTTTGGAGAAAGCAGTTGCTTCAGAGACAACAGAGATGCAGACATTTGGAAGTTTCTGGAATGCCAACAGAGAGAGCGGACACCTAGGTATGAATGTTTGGCTGTCCAGGGCCCACCAGACATCCGTGTCTTCCCATGAGATGCTAAGCAAGCCAGAACCCAGAGTTGTGCCCTGGATGAGCTAAGTGAGGGCCCCCAGATGCTTAGAGAGGAAACCACTGGTATCAGAGGCTGGAAGCAAAGGACCTGGGAACAAGGACAGCAACACCAGCCACGTGCCTTCCAATGTGACAGACATCAGCCTTTCTTGAGTCAAGGTATCTTTTTCTGAATGCCTTAGTTTGGACATTTTTATGGCCTTAGAACTGTAAACTTGCAACTTAATAAAGTCCCTTTTAAAAAGCTATTCCATTTCTGGTATATTGCATTCTATCAGCTTTAACAAACTGAAACAGACTGATTTAGGGATTCAGGTAGTATCACTGAGATGGTGTTTAAGTGCAGATGTGAATGGGGTGAGGTGTTGCCATGTGAAAATCTGAGGAGAGACCAGTTCTGACAGCAGGTGCAAAGGCCCTGAGGTGAGAATTTGGTGGATATGAGGAAACCTATTTGTGTTTTAGTTTGCATTTCCCTAATTACTACAGAGATGCAGCAATGTTTCACCCATCTGCCTCATAGTCTGTAAAGTGTACAAGTGTAGCAGTTTCATAAACTTTCAAGCTCCCTTTTATCACTAAATGTTAGTCTGTGACTTTGATACAGTTATAAATTTTGAGTTAAGCAATTTGTAAGTTTGTTTTCATTTTTATTCAAGTCAGGTATAATTTGCATCTAATAAAAGCTACTCTTTTTAAGTGTATGTTGTGATGAATTTGACAAAAGCAAAGTTGTGTAACTGTCAGCTCAATTAAAATGGAGAACAGTCCATCCATCACCCATCACCCTGTGTCTGTTACAGTCTTCTTTTACCTGCAGCCTCCAGCAACTGTTTTCTGTACCCATAGATTTATCTTTTCCTGTTCTAGTTTGCTAGCTGCCAGAATGCAATATACCAGAAACAGAATGACTTTTAAAAAGAGAAATTTAATAAGTTGATAGTTTATAGTTCTAAGGCTGAGAAAATGTCCCAATTACAACAAGTCTATAGAAATGTCCAATCAAAGGCATCTGGGGAAAGATACCTTGGTTCAAGAAGGCCAAGAGAACACAGTCAGAGTTTCTCTCTCATCTGGAAAAGCACATGGTGAACACAGTCAGGGTTCCTTTCTCATCTGGAAGGGCAGATGGTGAGCACGGCATCATCTGCTAGCTTTCTCTCCTGGCTTCCTGTTTCATGAAGCTCCCCAGGAGGCATTTTCTTTCTTCATCTCCAAAAGTCACTGGCTGATGGATTCTGCTTCTCATGGCTATGTCGTTCTTCTCTGCTTTCTCTGAATCTCTTTCATTCTCCAAAATGTTTCGTCTTTTATAGGATACCAGAAACTTATCAAGATCTATGCAAATGGGTGGAGACATGTAGTCACCTAATCCAGCTTAACAACCACTCTTGATTGAATCACACCATCCAGGGAGATGATCTGATTACAGTTTCAAACATACAGTATTGAATAGGGATTATTCTGCCTTTATGAAATGGGATTTAGGTTAAAACATGGCTTTTCTAGGGGACATACATCCTTTCAAACCAGCACATTTCCAGAATGCCATATAAACAAAATCATGAAGTAAGCAGACTTCTCTTTCTGGCTTAGCATAATGCATTTAAGATTCATATATTATGTTTCATATATCACAGTTAATTTCGTCTTTACCACTGAGGAATTTTCCATTCATTAGTTGATGAACATTTGAACATTAGTAATAAAGTGTTTTGAACATTCATGTACAGACCTTTGTGTGAACATATTTCTTTTATTTTTCATGGATAAATATAAAGGAGTGGGATTGGCAGATTGTATTGTAAGTATATGCTGAACTTTATATGATATTGCTGACCTATTTTCCAAAGTGGCTGTACAACTGCATCCCCACCAGTAGTGAATAAGAGTTCAGTTCCTTTACATCCTCATGGGCATTTGGCATGGTCAGTCTTCTATATTTTACACATTCTACTGGGAATGTAATGATATCTCCTTCTGATTTCAATGTGCGTTTTCCCATAGACTAATGATGCTGCACATCTGTTCATGTGAAAATATACAGAAAAAATCCATATATTTTCATTGGTAAGTTTCATTGGTAAATGGTTTGTTTCAATCCATTGCCCATTTTTATTGGTGCTTATTTTCTTATTATTGAATTTTTTTTTTTTTTTTTACATGGGCAGGCACCGGGAATCGAACCTGGGTCCTCTGGCATGGCAGGCGAGCATTCTTGCCTGCTGAGCCACCATGGCCCACCCTCTTATTATTGAATTTTGAGTGTTATTTATGTATTCAGGATATGGAATATATATATATCCTGAATACAGGTTGTGCTGGTTTGAAACTGTTATGTACCCCAGAAAAGCCATGTTCTTTTGATCCAAACCCACATTTACGGGGGCAGACCAATTGTTTAGGGTGCATCCTTTGATTAGATTGCTTCCATGGAGACGGGACACACCCAGAAGGTGTGGCCTGTTGATTAGAAGGAGATTTGTCCCCGCCTATTCAAGGTGGGTCTTGATTAGTTTACTGGAGTCCTTAAAAGAGCTCATGGGTAGAGAGAGAGCTCAGAGCTGACAGAGATGCAGATGTTTGGAGATGCAGAGGAAAATGCCAGGACTCATAGGATCTGTGAGAGCCGTTTGAAATCAGAAGCCAGAAGCCCAGCAGACATTGCCGTGTGCTTTCCCATGAGATGCTAAGCAAGTCAGAACCCAGAGTTTTGCCCCGGAGATGCTAAGAACAAACCAGCAGATGCCAGCCATGTGCCTTCCCATGTGGCTGAGGAAACCCAACACCATCTGGCCCTTTCTTCATAGTCAAGGTACCTGTCTCTGGATGCCTTAGTTTAAACATTTTTATGCCCTTAGAACTGTAAACTTGTAATTTAATCCATTTCTGGTATATTGCATTCCAGCAGCTTTAGCAAACCAGAACATAGGTCCTTTATCCTACATGTTTTGCAAATAGTGTCTCCCAGCCTATGGCTAAGCTTTCCACTTGTTAACAGTGTCTTTCAAAGGCCAAAAGCTTTAAAACTTTTGATGAAGTTCAATTTATCAATTGTTTATGATTCATATTTTTGTGTACTATATTAAGAAAAGTTTACCTAACCCAGAGTTTCTCAAACTTGACATAAGCGTTTAGTGATGGATAATTCTTTGTCATGGTGGCTGTCATGTGCATTGTAGGATGCTTAGCAGAATTCCTGGCCTCTACCCATTAGATGCCAGAGAAACGTCCCCACCTGCAAAGTGTGGTTTTGAAAGATGTCTCCAGACCACGGCCATGTCTTCTGGAGGGCATGTTTGCCCTTGGTTAAGAACCACTGGACTAAGCCAAGAACACAAAGATTTTCCTCCTATGCTTTCCTCTGGATATTGAATACTTTTAGCTCTTATATTAAGGTCTATGATTCATTTTGAGTTTATTTACATATGATGTGAGGTAAGGGTCAGTGCACATTTTGTTTTGTTTTGTTTTTTGCATATCATTTTAGCACCTTTTGTCGAAAAGCATTTCCTTCCCCCATTGAATTACTTGGCATTGTTCTGAAAATGTACTGACCTTATATTTGTGGGCCTATTTGTGAGTTTACTATTCTGTTCCACTGAACTTTATGACTTTCTTTTCATCAATACTACACTGCCTTGATTATTGTAGCTTTATAGAAAGTCTTGAATGATAGTGTGTAAATCCTCCAACTTTGTTTTTCTTTAAAAAAAAATGTATTGGTTATTCCAGGTCCTTTGCATTTTCATAAACTTTAAGTACCATCTTGTCAATTTCTACAAAGAGCCTTTGGGGATTTTGATGGGGATTATATTTAATCCTTAGATCACTTTAGGTCGAATTACATCTGATTCCTATTAAGTCTTTCAATGCATACACATGGTATATTCTCCATTTATATAGACTTTTTGTCTGTTTGTGTAGAGTTACCTATGTGTTCCAGAATTTCTGATCTCTCCATTCTTTTTTGGATCACAGGTCTTTCTCCTAGAATGATTGTCCTTTCTGACAAACATCCTTTAGATGTTGCCTAAGTGAGAAAGTATGTTAGTTACAAACAGTGAAATGTCTCGGTTTTGCCTTCATTCCTGAAAGAGAAATGATCATGATGATGAATATACAACTATGTGATGATATTGTGAGTTATTGATTATATATGTAGAATAGAATAATCTTATGGTAAGAATGTTCCTGTTTGTATGTTGGTATGTTTAATAAATAAAATTAAAAAAAAAACATACCCCCATGACAACCATAGCTTTTAGTTCAGCAGAACACGTGCTGTGTCCCAGGGAAGGGTCCACTACCTTTGGGATCAGGACTTCGAGTCCTGCCAAGTTCCAAGCTGCATTGATAGGAAGTACAAAGTCCCTCACCAGGTATTGGGAGTGGGGCCCCAGAGCTGTTAATATTCTTCTCTCTCCCATAATAAAGCCAGGAAACGGAGCATCTCACGGCATCACATTACGCCAATGAAATCACGTTGATCCAATAAGATGAGCAGGAGACGCATCTTTGATTTTTGGACCCATGTGTTCTTCCTATTGGTATGGGGCACCATACAAAGGACCTACTCATATACGGTGCCCCGTCTTTACGGAGTATTGCCTCCAAACAGTGATGTTAGCTGTGCTGTCAGCAAACCTCTCCAGTGCCCCACAGTGCTGGCTGCTTCTGGAGGGTGCGGTACGTGATGAAGCCCTCGGCCCACTCCCACACCTTCACCATGCAGTGGGTTCTTAGGGGTGGGTTTTGTGGGTTCCATGCCCATGGAGGAGGCATCACAAAGCCCCCGGAGAGGGATGCTGGTTAAGCCCCTGTGGGCAGGAAAGGGAAAACCATGCCCAGAATAGGTGACCATTCAAGTAAGAGTGAAATACTGGTTCTTCAGGATGGAAAGCGTCCAATATACTCAACTTCCTACCAGGGGGCGAGTTGTTCTGCTCGAGGGAACTCAAAAACCACAGAGGCGCACAAAACCATTAAACCTTATTTCGACATAAGGTTTGACATAAATTATATGTTGCATAAAGTCAAAAGAAAACTAGATTCTAAGAAGAAAATACTTGCAAGTCATATTTATTAAGGGTGCAATATACCTATTATCAAATTAAAACATGACATGATGACTTATTGAGTTTCTAAATATAATCTATCAGTTCAGATAGAGAGCCCTCCAATACCTGTGAGTATTCCCCTTTCCCAAGTGTGCACCCGCCTGAGTAAATAGCCATAGGTTCATATAAGACACGCTGGGAGAATCATTACAGAATATACTGTCTGGTGTTTCAAGACTCTCCCTCCTGTTGACCTTGCCACCTCTTTAGTCTACAACTAGCAGGGCTAAAACCTGGCTCCCGTTTGAGAGCTCAGCAACAGATCAAGACTCCCAATTTTATCAAATGCATCTTGTTAACCAATGACCACCCAACACTGATCACAGTGGCTGACACATTGTAATCACTCAATAAATATTCATCAGATGAATGAATGATGTTTGGGATTTCCTAGACATAAAGATTTCAGGTGATGTATATAACCTAAATCAATTAATAAAACTGATTACTGAAGTTTTATCTTAAGGATCCTCCTAGACCTACAGGAAAAACATTGCAGGGAACTGCTCAAGAAACTAGGCTCTGGAATCAATCAGTGTGGGTTTGATTTGATATATGGTCATCTCTTAGCATTTCTAGGCCTCAGTTTCCTCACCTGTAAAATGGGTATAATAACCTAATGAGGCTGCTGAGAGGATTAGATGAGATAATGCACATACAGACTTCAGCATGGTGCTTCATACATAGTGTTATGGTTGGCTAGTGACCACAACCCACGTATACCATGATTGTAGTATTTGCTTTTGTTTATTACTGATCCAAACATTCTCGCTAACCTTCATGCCACTTGGTAGGAGAGAGGAAGGGGGCAGGGAAGCGGGATGCAGCAAAATCAGACTTGCCAAGTAAAGCTATCTGCTGGTTAAAACCGTCTCTTGCTGGGTAAATATTCAATAATCTAACTCCACATTAGGCTCTTTCATTCTTTGCTCTCTTACGTCCCAAGAAGGCATCTGGGCTTCAGGGAGGCGTTTGCTTCCTCTTGGCAGGAAGAGGGAACCCTTTACTCTACAAGTGTGCTCTCTGTCGGCTTTGGGATCCTGGGGCCTTTGGGCCCTTGCTTAACTTAGTGCCAGTGTCCCAGCTATGACCTGTCACCAGGCCCCTGGACACCTGCTGTTGGGGTACGCAGCGGGAGCCCTGCTGGCTTGTCCTCGTGGCGGGCTGGACCCTACAGACCACCAGAGCTGGCTTGGTCCCCTCTGCGTATCCCCGGGAGAGTCAGCCCTGTCCCTCTCAGCCCGTGGCAGTGGCTGCCAGGCCACCTTTCCCTCCCCTCCTCCTACTCTCCTCTCCAGGGTGACCCATGGCCAGCCCCACTCCACTACCCTCAGCAGCCCCGGCAGACAGGTAGGGAGGGGGCTTCTGACTCCCTCCCAGGCTGTCCCGGTGGCTGGGGCCCTCTGAACAGTGTGTCCCAGCGCTGCAGCCACCCCATGCAGGCCTCCAGGCTCTCTGCAGCATTGCGTTCAGGATAAGAAGCCAGCCCAAAGCCCCCTTGGCGTTTGGCTTTTCCTCAGTGCTTCTGTGGTTTTTCCCTCTTCTAATCAACTACAATCCCCCAAGCTTCAACAGGGAGCAGGGACTGTGAGCAAAGCAAGGGGCTTGGTGTCAGACACCCCCTGCCCCCCGCATTTCCTGCACGCCACACCGCTATACCCAGGGGAAGCTGCCTCTGCACTGACTTCCCACTGAGAACATCTTCCCTCTTTCTTCACCTAACGCTAGTCCTGCTCTTCCCTTTCTCTGAGGCAATAAACCTTTCCCAACTTAAAGGTAAGAATGTTCTGCAATGCCATAAATACATGAAACCTTGAGTAGGACATGAGATTTTGTGGGTTTGTCCAGAGTGATGCCCTGATAAATCCCAGAGTGATTTGAACAGTGAATAAAAAAGTATTTGCAAAGTCCCCTTGGGGGAATGGTGAGAAAGGGGGAAAATTCAACTTCCTCAAGTTGAATTCTTGATGTTCTCACAAGCAGTGTGGACAACCAAAGCTATAGGCTGAGCCCCCAGTCTTGGGGGTTGTTCATATGAAACTTAACCCCACAAAGGATAGGTCAAGCCTAACTAAAATTAAGCCTACGAGTCACCCCCAAGAGAACCTCTTTTGTTGCTCAGATGTGGCCTCTCTCTCCAGCCAACACAGCAAGCAAACTCACTGCCCTCCCTCTCTCTACATGGGACATGACTCCGAGGGGTATGGACCTTCCTGGCAACGTGAGACAGAAATCCTAGAATGAGCTGAGACTCAGCATCAAGGGATTGAGAAAAACCCTAGAATGAACTGAGACTCAGCATCAAGGGACTGAGAAAACCTTTTCGACCAAAAGGGGAAAGAGTGAAATGAGACAAAATGTCAATGGCTGAGAGATTCCAAACAGCGTCGAGAAGTTATCCTGGAGGTTATTCTTATGCATTAAGTAGATATCACCTTGTTATTCAAGATGTAATGGAGAGGCAGGAGGGAACTGCCTGAAAATGTTGAGCTGTGTTCTAGTAGCCATGTTTCTTGAAGATGATTGTATAATGATATAGCTTTCACAATGTGACTGTGTGATTGTGAAAACCTTGTGTCTGATGTTCCTTTTATCTACCTTGTCAATAGACGAGTAGAACATATGGAATAAAAATAAAAAATAGGGGGAACAAATGTTAACATAAATTTAGTTTGAAATGCTAGTTATCAATGAAAGGGAGGGGTAAGGGGTATGGTATGTATAAATTTTTTTTCTGTTTTCATTTATTTCTTTTTCTGAATAGATACAAATGTTCCACGAAATGATCATGGTGATGAATATGCAACTATGTGATGATATTGTGAATTACTGATTATATAGTAGAACGGAATGATCAAAATAGGAATGTTTGCATTTGTTTGGTGGTTTTTTTTTGGTATTTAAGAAAAGAAAAGAAAATAATTAAAAAAAGTAAATAACAGAAAAAATAAAAATAAAAAAGAATGTTCTGCAAAGGAAGGAACCAGATTACAGAATACAAAACGATTTGGAGTGTATTTCTATGACATCATACCAGTTACAACCTCCTTTACCTGGCAAATGTGTCATCTTTCATTCTTGCCCTGTCTGCATCCTAAGAAGGTGTCTGGGTTCCAGGGAGAAGCTTTTGTTTCTTCTTGGCACAATTTTTTTTTTTATTAATTAAAAAACTTAACAAAAGAACATTAAGATATCATTCCATTCTACATATACAATCAGTAATTCTTAATATTATCACATAGTTGCATATTCATCATTTCTTAGAACATTTGCATCGATTTAGAAAAAGAAATAAAAAGACATCAGAAAAAGAAATAAAATGATAATAGAGAAAAAAAGATTATA
>PVIY010050778.1:0-16012 GCA_004026745.1 Myrmecophaga tridactyla
GGAGCACAGTATGGTGAGTGATTAACAGCACTGAAGTATGTGTGTGATTGTGGTTGAAAGGGATAGTGCAGTCAGGATGTCACTAGAAGGAAAGCTAGAGGACAAGACGTGGGACTCCAGAGCACAGTGAGCCTGTGGTGGATGCTGGCTGTGATTAACAGTGTGATTAACATTTCAATAAAAATGTTATTTATTGCACTAAAGCAAATGTGCATCACTATTTCAGGGAATTAATAATAGCGTGGTAAATGGGAAAAATGCACCTATTGAAAAACTATGGACTAGAGTTAACAGTAATATTTTAATATT
Organism: Myrmecophaga tridactyla; assembly: GCA_004026745.1. Classification (NCBI taxonomy): domain Eukaryota; kingdom Metazoa; phylum Chordata; class Mammalia; order Pilosa; family Myrmecophagidae; genus Myrmecophaga; species Myrmecophaga tridactyla. Next base: position 310 of record PVIY010050778.1, read on the forward strand.
CTCTGATCAACAGTAAGAAATGTACCACGCTAATGCTAGGGGTCAATAATGGGGGCGAAGGGGAGGAGAGAAAGGATATGGGATGTTTTAGGACTTTTTTTTGAGTAATGAGAACATTCTAAACTTGATTGTGGTGATAAATGCACAACTAATTGTATACTGTGGGTGGATCATGTGAAGTGTGAATAGATCTTAATAAAACTGCTTATTTAAAAAACGAACAAACAGCACACACAGGGCAGGCAACACGTGCAAAATGATAGACAGCACATGTGTACATGGCATGCAAACACAAGTGAAGGCAACACACGCACACGTGATAGGAAACCCTTGTGCACACAGCAAGCAATAACATGACAACACATGTAAACACACATGTTTAAAATACCATGTATTAAACATGCACGGCAGGCAACACGTATGACAGGCAACACTCGTGGTAGGCAACAGCTGTGTGCACAAACACACACACGCACACAGGACAGGCATGCGACCAGGCATGGAACAAGCCCTTAGCAGGCTGGTGACTCCTTTTCTGGGCAGGAGTAACTGAGCCCTCCGGTGAGAGTGACAGGCCTCTTGCTCCCGGTCTCGTTGGAAGTTGTGACGTTGGCAATGGTGTCATCTCCCCTGCCTCCGTCCCCTCTAGATAAAGTGACCGGGCGGAGCTTGTGGACCCCCGAATGGAAGATGAGATTCGCTGTCACAGCCTCTGCCTCTGGTCCCCGTGGTCTCTATTTATACTGGAACCATAACGTGACTGCTGGCCGTGACCAAAATGAAACAGGGTTTTTGAGTGTGTTGAGAAGAGATAAAAATCTAGGGAAACTAAACTTATCAACATGTAACAAAGATGGGAACCATGCTATTTTCAGCTACAAAAGAGAAATAAATGTCACAACAATTTCTAGTCTCAAATATTCACTTAATATTAAAAATCTAAAAAATGCACTAAAGTATTGATGGGTAAAAAAAAAAACGATGCGTGGGATTGACTTTTTCCAAGGGGGGTGGGGTGGGAAGAATGGAGAAACAGAAGAAACAAGAATGACAAGATATATAGGTAGCTGATGAATATAATGACATGGAAGGTCATATTATTCTTACTTTTCTGTATGTTTGAAAATTCCCATCATGCAACAATACACACACACACGCGCGCACACACACACACAGACGTTCTAGAGAGCCCTAAGGTCAACTAATTGAGTGAGCAAAGGGTGGAGGTGCAGTTTCAGAATCAAGGATTGATTACTAGAACCGTATATCTGTTACTGAGAAAACTTTTTTTTCATCACATAGTTGCATATTCATCATCATGACCATTTCTTAGAACATTTGCATCAATTCAGAAAGGGAAATAAAAAGAAAACAGAAAAAAATTCATACATACCATCCCCCTACCCCTCCGTTTCATTGATCGCTAGTATTTCAATCTACTAAATTTATTTTAACGTTTGTTCCCCCTGTTATTTATTTTTTTAACCCATGTTTTAAACTCGTCTGATGATACCATAGATAAAAGGAGCATCAGACACAAGGTTTTATTGAGAAATCTTCACAACACATACAGTCCATCCACAGTATACAATCACTGGTTCATCATAATGTCACATGGTTGTGTATTCATTACCATGAGCATTTCTTAGAACATTTGCATCACTCCAGAAAAAGAATAAGAAAAAAGAAAAAACTCATACATCCCATACCCCTTACCTTTCCCTCTCATTGATCACTAGTATTTCAATCTACCCATTTTTTTTTTACCTCTTATCCTTACCCCCTGTTATTTATCTATTTATTTTACCTTATTTTTTTACTCATCTGCCCATAACCTGATAAAAGGAGCACCAGGCACGAGGTTTTCACAATCACAGGGTCACGTAACATTATATCATTATACAATCGTCTTCAAGAATCAAGACTGCTGGAACACAGCTCAACAGTTTCAGGTACTTCCCTCCAGCCACTCCAATAAGCCATAAAATAAAAAGGGGTATTCATATAATGCATAAGAATAACCTCCAGGCTAGCCTCTTGACTCTGAAATCTCTCAGCCACTGAAAGCTTGTTTTGTCTCATTTCTCTCTCCCTCCTTTTGGTTAAGAAGGTTTTCTCAAGGCTTGGGTTTTAATGGCCATACAGGAGAAAGTGGAGGGTCAGGAGACTTTATAACCCAGGGAGTTGGTATTAAAATGCTCGGACTATAGAAAAGCAACACCATTAGTGAAAGGTGAATTTGAAAAAATTCTACCCAGAAGCACTGAAAAATGAAGGAAAGTTGAGCTCTGGTTGGAGAAAAAAATTGCCATCAGATTTTTGCCTTTTCATGCTCTTCCTATATGGCTTCGGATTTCCTGCAAAGGAATGGCACCATCTGTATGGCCCAGGAACCCCAGGGTGGAGGAATTCACAGAGGGGCTCCTGACAAAAACAAACAGAAAGCCTCTCTGCATGGATCCCGTAATCCTGAACACCCAAGACTCCCTCCCCCTGGATAAATTTTCTCTGAAGCTGACCTCACAATGCAAAAGTACAGAACACACAAGGAAACAAATCCCCTTGAGTGAAGGACAACAGACCCAAAATGGTGCAGAAGGAGAGATCCCCTCCAGGGGCCTCCCAGCAGCACAGAGAGAGAAGTCTCTGTTTCATGCAGCTTCTAAACTGGCTCCCAAGTTATCTCCAACTCTTGGTATTCACACTCTTGAAGGATCATTCCCCTGGATTGTGGAACAGACCCACTGATTTTCTTCTTGCAAAAGGAATACATTCATGGTAGGCAGAATTCTAGGACGGGCTCCAGGAATCTTGGAACTTCACTCTGCTTATAAAGGCCTCCAGTAATCCAAATTAAAGCCCAACCTGGTTCAGTTGGGCCACCCCTTAATTAAAACATCATCTTCAAGAGATCCTGTTTATAATGAGTCCACACCCACCAGAATGCAGATCGAGAACGCCATCCTGGGGTACATGATTCAGTCCACCACTTTCAACTTTGAAATATCTTCAAACGTGCAGAACAGTTACAAAAATAATACAAAGCTCATACAGAGAACTCCAACACTCCCACATACCCACATCCACCATGTGTTGGTCTGAAAGGATGCATGTCCCCTAGAAAAGCCATGTTTTGATCAAAATCCCATTTCGTAAAGGCAGAATAATCCCTACTTAATACTGTATGTTTGAAACTGTAATCAGATCATCTCCCTGGAGATGTGATTTAATCAAGGGTGGTTGTTAAGCTGGATTAGGTGACGACATGTCTCCACCCATTTGGGTGGGTCTTGATAAGTTTCTGGACTCCCATAAAAAAGGAAACATTCTGAAGAATGAAGGAGATTTAGAGAGAGCAGAGCAGAATAACATAGCCATGAGAAGCGGAGTCCGCCAGCCAGTGACCTTGGGAGATGAAGAAGGAAAACGCCTCCCAGGGAGCTTCATGAAACAGGGAGCCAGGAGAGAAAGCTAGCAGATGACGCTGTGTTTGCCATGTGCCCTTCCAGCTGAGAGAGGAGCCCTGACTGTGTTCGCCATGTGCCTTCTCCCTGAGAGAGAAACCCTGAACGTCATCGGCCTTCTTGAACCAAGGTATCTTTCCCTGGATGCCTTTGATTGGACACTTCTATAGACTTGTTTTAATTGGGACATTTTCTTGGCCTTAGAACTGTAAACTAGCAACTTATTATATTTTTAAAAGCCATTCCATTTCTGGTATATTGCATTCCAGCAGCTAGCAAACTAGAACACACCAATTTTAACATTATGCCCCGTTTGCAGTATCATTCCATCCATCTGTCTAATCAGTTTTTTTGCCCATCTCAGAGTAGATTGTATATATCATGCTCCTTGATAACATAATAGTCTCATGCACATGTCATAAGAACAAGAATATCCACTTATGTAACCACTCTGAGTAAAATTATCAAGTTCAAGAAATTTAACATTGATAGAAAACTTACAGACTATATTCTGATATTTTCATATTTACCCCAAATGTCCCTTTGTCCTCCATTATTAGCTCATATCCAGGATTCCACATAGCACTTAATTACCATTATCTCTTTAGTAGCCCTTTCTTTTTGTTTTTTTAAACATATGTACACAAACTTTCCCATTTCAACCGCACCTAAACATACCATTCTGTGGGCTCCATCACATTTGCAAGGCTGTGATACCTTTACCATCATCTATTACTAAAACTTTCCATCACCCCAAACAGAAACCCATTACCCGTCATATATTAACTTCCCATCACCTCTGCCCCTGCCCCTATTAATCTATATGCTACTTTCGGTCTCTGTGAATTTGCATATTCTAGCTACTTGATATAAATGGAATCAAACAATACCTGTTCCTTCGTGTCTTGTTTATTCACTAACATGATGTATCCAAGGTTTATCCATGTAGTGGCATGTATCAGAACTTCATTCTGTTTTTTAATGCAATTTAATTGAGATATATTCACATACATGTAATCATCCAAAGTATACGATTTATGGCTCACAGTATCATCATATAGTTGTGCATTTATTACCATGATCAATTTTAGAGCATTTTTGTTACTTAAAAAAAAATACCAATAAGAACACCCAAAACATCACATGCCCCTTATCTTCCCCTATAATTAATTTATTTGTTTGTCTTTATTTTCTTACTCATCTGTTGATATATTGGATAAAGGAAGTGTCAGTCACAAGGTTTTCTCCAACACATGGGCACACCATAAAAACCATGTAGTTATACACTCCCCATCAAATCAAGGCTAGTGGACAGCAGTTCAACAGTTTCAGGTATTTCCTTCTAGGTATCCTAATACACTAGAACCTAAAAAGGAATATCTATATAATACATGAGAATAACCTCCAGAATGAACTTTCGACTCTATTTGACACCTCTTAGGCACTGGTATTTCATTTTGTTTCATTTGTTTTGCCCTTTTTGGTCAAGAAGGCTTTTTCAATCCCACGATGCCAGGGCCAGGCTCATCCCTGGGAGTCATGTCTCACGTTGCCAAGAAGAATTACACCCCTGGGAGTCATGTCCCATGTAGAGGGGTGGGCAGTGAATTTATCTGCAGAGTTGTCTCAGAGAGTGAGGCAACAAAAGAGGTTCTCTGGGGCACAATTATAAGGAGGTTTAGCTTATTCCTTGAGGAATAAGTTTTATAAGGACAAGCTTAAGGTTGAGGGCTTGGATTATCCAAACGATAGTCACTAATGCTTGCGAGAATATCAGCAATTCTCCAGGTGGGGGTAGTTTAATATTTCTACATTTCCCCCCAGTCCCTCAAGGGGACTTTGCAAATACCTTTTAATTTTATACCCAACTTACTCTGAGAAGTATTGGGGTATTACATTAACCTGTCAAAATAACAATATCTCATTACCATTCAAGGGTCCATGTAATTATGCGGTTTGGATAAACTGACCATACAGGTTAAATTAGATAGTGTATTACAGAAAATATAAATTTTGTACTAGATAAACATCTCTTCCTTTGGTCTCACACAGAGGCTGAAGTTTTAAAACACAGTCAACATCATCCTTTATCCTATATTCTGATTGACCTTAGTCCTAACTAGATCAATTTCATTCGTATCTCTAATTGAAGTCTGATCTCTTTTTCAGCCTCTTTAATAGTTAATGTATGGGGAAATGCTGATTTTCAGAGCTGCAGAACTCTAACTCAATCTCACATGTCACACAAATACCCGAAGTTCCAAAGAGCTCAGCTTCTCCAAATTTTAGAAATAACGGAACTCAGGAACAGACGTGATTGCCGTTAAGAGCTTGCAATTTGGAATCTTTACAATATGCTTTATTGAACGTTCTGTACTCCTTAATCGCCGATTGCCCAATCTCTGTCCACCTTACTATCCCCAGATAATCTTTGCTCTCCAATTCAATTCTCAGAGTTTGCATTTTGTAGTTTATCCATATTAGTGAGGATGTGCAATATTTGCCTTGTTTCTGGCTTATTTCACTCGGCGTGATGTCCTTAAAGTACATTCACCAAGCTTCATTCCCCTCACAGCTTCATGCCTTCTTGCAGCCACTCAATATTGCATTGTATGAGCACACCACAGTCTGTTTACCCATTCATTTGTGCTGTTGTGAGTAATGCTGCTGGGAATTTCAGTGTGCAATATCTGTACAAGTCCCTCCTTTCAGTTCTTGTGGGTATACACCTAGAAGTTGGATTGCTGGGTCATATACTTCTTTTTTTAAAATTCTGATTGTTTATAACACTCACACTGGAATATATAATAAAATAATTCTATAAAATAATGTATTTTATAGCAATTTTCTATTGAAGGAATATCCCTTCCTAACCTTTCCCCCCAAATGCTTACACCTGTTAACAAGTGTTAATCATTGTTAAAATGCAGCAGTTGTTTCACTGTCCTGTGAGTTAGGAGAAATTCCTCAGGAAGAAGTTTCAATCAACTCATTGTTATCTTCTGCAGTTTTCCTTCTCACATAGCTGATAATCCCACATGCTTGGGAAAGCCTCTGTTTCTTCTTCTGTCTATTCATCTAGACATCCGGGCACTTGTCCTGGTTGAGGAAGATCTTCTATTACATTCTTTTTTTTTTTTTTTGCAATATGAACATTCTTAACTATATTTAGTCTTCCAATCCATGAAAACGGTATGCCCTTCCATTTATTTAGGTCTTCTGTGATTTCTTTTAACAATTTCTTATAGTTTTCTCTGTATAGGTCTTTTGTCTCTTTAGTTAAATTTATTCCTAAATGTTTTATTCTTTTGGTTGCAATTGTAAATGGAATTTTTTTCATGATTTCCCCCCTCAGATTGGTCATTACTAGTGTATAGAAACACTACAGATTTTTGAGTGTTGATCTTGTAACTTGCTACTTTGCTGGACTCATTTATTAGCTCTAGTAGTTTTGTTCTTAATCCCTGGGGGAAAGTTTTCAGTTTTTCCCCATTGAGGATGATATTAGCTGTGGGTTTTTTCATATATTCCCTTTATCATTTTAAGGAAGTTCCCTTCTATTCCTATCCTTTGAAGTGTTTTCAACAGGAAAGGATGTTGAATTTTGTCAAATGTCTTTTCTGCATCAGTTGAGATGATCATGTGGTTTCTCTGCTTTTATCTATTGATATGGTGTATTACATTAATTGATTTTCCTATGTTGAACCATCTTTGCATATCTGGGATGAATCCTACTTGGTCATGGTGTGTAATTCTTTTAATATGCTGCTGGATTCGATTTGCAAGAATTTTCTTGAGGATTTTTGCATCTATATTCATAAAAGAGATTGGTCTGTAGTTTTCTTTTTTTGTAATATCTTTGTCTGGCTTTGGTATGAGGGTGATGTTGGCTTCGTAGAATGAGTTAGGTAGCTTTCCCTCCTCTTCAGTTTTTTTGAAGAGTTTGAGCAGGATTGGTAGTAATTCTTTCTTGAATGTTTGCTAGAATTCACATGTGAAGCCATCTGGTCCTGGACTTTTCTTTTGGGGGAGCTTCTTAATGACTGATTCAATTTCTTTACTTGTGATTGGTTTGTTGAGGTTGTCTATTTCTTCTCGAGTCAAAGCTGGTTGTTCATGCCTTTCTAGGAAGTTGTCCATTTCATCTACATTGTTGTATTTATTAGCATAAAGTTGTTCATAGTATCCTGTTATTCCCTCCTTTATTTCTGTGGGGTCAGTGGTTATGTCTCCTCTTCCATTTCTGATTTTATTTATTTGCATCCTCTCTCTTCTTCTTTTTGTCAACCTCGCTAAGGGTCCATCAGTCTTACTGATTTTCTCATAGAATCAACTTCTAGTTTTGTTGATTTTCTCAATTGTTTTCATGTTCTCAATTTCATTTATTTCTGCTCTAATCTTCATTATTTCTTTCCTTTTGCTTGCTTTGGGATTAGTTTGCTGTTCTTTCTCTACTTCTTCCAAGTGGACAGTTAATTCCTCAATTTTTGTTCTATCTTCTTTTTTGATATAGGCATTTAGGGCAATAAATTTCCCTTTGAGCACTGCCTTTGCTGCACCCCATAAATTTTGATATGTCGTGTTGTCATTTTCATTTGCCTCGAGATATTTACTGATTTCTCTTGTAATTTCTTCCTTGACCCACTGGTTGTTTAAGAGTGTGTTGTTGAGCCTCCACATATTTGTGAATTTTCTGGTACTCTGCCTATTATTGATTTCCAACTTCATTCCTTTATGATCTAAGAAAGTGTTTTGTATGATTTCAGTCTTTTTAAATTTATTGAGACTTACTTTGTGATCCAGCATATGGTCTATCCTTGAGAATGATCCATGAGCACTTGAGAAAAAGGTATATCCTGCTGTTGTGAGGTGTAATGTTCTCTAAATGTCTGTTAAATCTAACTCATTTATTATATTATTTAAATTCTCTGTTTCTTTATTGATCCTCTGTCTAGATGTCCTGTCCATTGATGAGAATGGGGAATTGAAGTCTGCACTTATGATAGATGTGTCTATTTCTCTTTTCAGTGTTTGCCTCATGTATTTTGGAGCATTCTGACTCAGTGCATAAATATTTATGATTGTTATGTCTTCTTGTTGAATTGTTCCTTTCATTAATACATAGTGTCCTTCTTTGTCTCTTTTAACTGTTTTACACTTGAAGTCTGATTTGTTGGATATTAGTATAGCTACTCCTGCTCTTTTCTGATTGTTATTTGCATGAAATATCTTTTCCCAACCTTTCACTTTCAACCTATGTTTATCCTTGGGTCTAACATGTGTTTCCTGTAGACAGCACATAGATGGGTCCTGTTTTTTAATCCATTCTGCCAGCCTATGTCTTTTGATTGGGGAGTTTAAATCATTAACATTTAGTGTTATTACTGTACGGGCAGTACTTTCTTCTACCATTTTGTCTTTTGGATTTTATATGTCATATCTAATTTTTCTTCTTTTTTACCTTTACTGATAGTCTTCATTTCTACACTCTTCTCCACACCTATTTCTCCTGTCTTTTTGTATCTGTCTCTAGTGTTCCCTTTAGTATTTCTTGCAGAGCTGGTCTCTTGGTTATAAATTCTCTCAGTGATTTTTTTGTCTGAAAATGTTTTAATTTCTCCCTCATTTTTGAAGGACAGTTTTGCTGAATATAGAATTCTTGGTTGGCAGTTTTTCTCTTTTAGTAATTTAAATATATCATCTCACTGTCTTCTCGCCTCCATGGTTTCTGCTGAGAAATCTATGCATCGTCTTATTGGGCTTCCCTTGTATGTGGTGGATTGCTTTTCTCTTGCTGCTTTCAAGATTCTCTCCTTCTCTTTGACCTCTGACATTCTGATTAGTAAGTGTCTTGGGGTACGTCTATTTGGATCTATTCTGTTTGGGGTACGCTGCACTTCTTGGATCTGTAATTTTAAGTCTTTCATAAGAGTTGGGAAATTTCAAGTGATAATTTCCTCCATTAGTTTTTCTCCTCCTTTTCCCTTCTCTTCTCCTTCTGGGACACCCACCACATGTACATTTGTGCATTTCATGTTGTCATTCAGTTCCCTGAGTCCCTGCTCATATTTTTCCATTCTTTTCCTTGTATTTTCTTTTGCTTGTCAGATTTCAGATGTTCCATCCTCCAGTTCACTAATCCTATGTTCTGCCTCTTGAAATCTACCATTGTAGGTTTCCATTGTTTCATTCATCTCTTCTACTTGCCTTTCATTCCCATAAGTTCTGTGATTTGTTTTTTCAGACTTTTGATTTCTTGTTTTTGTTCATACCTTGCCTTCTTTATATCCTCCCTTAATTCACTGATTTGATTTTTTATGATTTTCCATGTCTTTTCGAACATTCTGAATTAATTCTTTCAACTCGTGTATCTCATTTGAATTGTTGGTTTGTTCCTTTGACTGGGCCATATCTTCAATTTTTCTAATGTGATTCATTATTTTTTGCTGGTGTCTAGGCATTTAATTACTTTAATTGGTTTATTCTGGAGATTGTTTTCACTTTTTTACCTAGGGTTTTCTTGCTGGATGACTTTGTTGACTATCTATTCTTTGACCTTCAGTTCAGCTTTTTCTGGACCTCTAGCTTAGGTTTTGTTTAACAGAGGAGAGTTTTTCAGTTCTTGTTTTCTTGTTTCTTGCCCTGCTTGTAAGGTGCCTTTTCTCCCCCACCCTTAGGAGGGTCTACGTAGGTATTATAGACCACAGCCGGATTTTCCCAGACCAAACTGGCCTCCTATAAGGAGGAAAGAGTCACCTGCTTCGGTTTTCCCTGAGGGTGAGACCCAGCAGGTTGAAAGACTTTTCTGTGAGGTCTCTGGACTCTGTTTTTCTTATCCTGCCCAGTATGTGGCGCTTGTCTGCCTGCAGGTCCCACCAGCATAAGGTGATGTGGTGCCTTTAACATTGGCAGACTCTTCCCTGCTGGGGCGTGGTGGAGACAGAGGAGAGGTTGTAGGCTGCCTTTAATGGCTTCACTTTTCCAGACCCTGGGGTCTGAATTCCTTGAGGGAGGGATTCCACCTGAGCTGAGCTCCACCCCTCTCCTGAGGAAGGCACGGGCTCCAGACAAGCCCTCAAAGAAGCTCAATTCTGCCTATGCCGGGGGCAATGGAGCCTGAGAAGCCTTCCAGCTGTATCCAAAGAGCAGTCAAGCCATAGAAACACAGCCACCAAAACGAAAGAGAAAAATCCTTTTCAGAGCAGGACCCCCATTCCTCAGGTTTGCCAATCAAGAGCTTATGTCGGTACATTGCTCTGTGTATCTCCAGGTCCTATGTGTCCCCTCCTTTCCTGCAGGGCCCAGACCTTTTCAAATCCCCCAAAAAAACCTCTGTTTTTTTTTTTTCTTTCTTTTTTTCCATCAGCCCTGCCCCCTCTGCACCGGGGCAAAACCCAGCAACCTCCGCTTTGACTTGAGGTTCAGCTGAGCTGGGGGCCTATTTTTAGTAGTCAGAATTTGTGAATTAATTCCACAATTGGTGTTTGGTTGGGCTCAGCCCCTGCTGCTGGTAAAGTCTCTTTCCTTTCCCCTCTGGGAAGCAGCCTGTAGGGGAGGGGGGCCGGGCGCCATGGCTTGGGGAACTCACGGTTCTGGGGGGGCTCGCAGCCGGTCCAGACTGGGGTACGCTGTGTGTCTGGTCACTGACGTGGCCCCAGCAGTTGTTCTGGCTATTTGCTAGCTGCTCTGGAGGACGAACTAAACCCTACACCTCGCTAAGCCGCCATCTGGCCCCCCCGGCGGGTCATACACTTCTTTTTTTTTTTACATGGGCAGGCACCAGGAATTGAACCCGGGTCCTTGGGCACAGCAGGCAAGCATTCTTACCTGCTGAGCCACCGTGGCCCGCCCACACTTCTATATTTAATTTTTTGAGCTGTTTTCCTCAGTGGCCATCCCATCATACATTCCACCAACAGCGTCTAAGCATTGCAGTCCCACCGCCTCCTTGTCCGCCCTTGTGATGCTGTGTTGTTGTTGCTGTTTGTTTGTTTTTTTTTAGATTGTGAAATGTAACATATGCCCAAGAAAGCAATACATTTCAAAGCACGTTGTAACAAGTAGTTACAGAACAGATTGTTTTGGTTTTTTTAATGATCACTATCTAGTGGGTGTTAAGTGGTATGTCATTGTGGTTTGATTTGCATTTCCCTAATGACTTAATATGTTGAGATTCTTTTCATGTGCTTATTAGCCATTCTGTCTTCTTTGGAAAAATGCATATTCGAGCCCTTTGCTCATTTTTTAAAAAGTACTTTTATTATAAACAATGAACAAACATACAAACTTTCTTGACATACAGACATTCTTGTCATGGTTACAATCGATGGCTCACAATATCATCACCTAGTTGTGTATTCATCACCACAATCATTTTTTTGGAACATTTGCATCTCTCCAGCAAAAGAAAGAAAAAACTCATACATCCCATATCCCTTACCACTCCCTTTTATTGACCACTAGTATTTCCATCTACTCAATTTATTTTAACTTTTGTTCCCCCTGTTATTTGTTTATTCCTTATCCATATTTTTTACTCATCTGTCCATACCATAGGTAAAAGGCCCATTTTTTAATTGGGTTATTTATTTTTTTTGTGTATGAGTTCTTTATAGATTCTGGATGTCACCATGATTTTTTTTTTTTTAGCTTTTTTTGTCATTTATTTTTCACAAAATCTAATCACAGCATAATTCTTTATAATCACATATTCATTAACTTACACTTTCTCCCGATTTGTAGCAGTTGTTTCACTTTAAAGGAAATGCACGTACGTTGTGTGTTCGCTGTGGCTTGCTGTGGCCAGGTCACATGGTGGCCATGGCTGTGGCGGTGACAGCCGAGCCAGCCTGGGAGGGGCCCGGGGCCGCCCCTCAGCCCTCCTTGGGGCTGGTCCTGGGGAAGCTGGCAGGGTTTGGGGCTGTATTGCTTGAAGACAGGAGACCAAATCCTAGTCCCTGTGGGTTTCCATGGGAATTGGTGATAGATAACAGTTATTGTTGGATTTTTTTGCTGTTCTCTTGTTTCTCAATCAGTTAGAAGTCGACTTCGTGTGGAAAGGGAGAAAAAACCTGCTGTAAAACTTTCTGCACTAACTGAAGAAAAATGTGAAAATTTAGTCTTGTTCAGAAAGAGTACGAAGGCCTAGAGTCATCTTTAAAAGAGGCCAGCTTTGAGAAGGAGTCAATCGTAACCCAAAGTTTGGAGTTTCCTTCTTCTTTTAGGAAACCTGTGAAAAGCTAAAACAGGTCCCATTCTCAACTTGAGGATGAAATACTATTTCTAGAAAAAGAAGGAAAAGAAGCGAAATTTAAACATTCCAAACAAAATGCAATTGATGGTAGATATTTCAAAAAAGATACAGTCCCTAGAAGAGGAATCAAAATCCCTCAGATCAAAAGCTGAAGCCAAACCAACCTTCAAAATAGTTCAAATGAATGAAACATGATTTAAGTTAGCCATTAAAGATGTTTTTGATGAAAACTCCCGACTTCAGGAAAGACAGAATCAGCTTTTACAAGAAGCTGAAGAATGGATGGAACACGTGAGTGAACTTAATAAACAGAAAATAACATTAGAAGATTCCAAACTACACGTGGGACAAGTTTTGCATGATAAAGAAAATCAGATCAAATCTTTGACTGAATACTTGCTAAAAATGCAAGAGTGGGCTGCAGTCCTTGGAGAAGACATAACGAATGATGATGGCTTGGAAATGGAGATGGAAGAGTGAATCAGAAAACGGTGCCTGCTCAGATAATCGGCCAAGAGGAGCTTTGAAGAGACTAATTCATGCTGCTAAGCTAAATCCTTCTTTAAAAACCCTAGAAGGAGAAGGAAAACAAATTTACACTAAGCTATCTGAGGTGGATAAAACAAAGGAAGAGCTTACAGAACATGTAAAAAATCTCCAGACTGAGCAAGCATCTTTGCAGTCAGAAAATACACAATTTGTAACTGAAAATCGGAAGCTTCCGCAATTGTAATGGCTGAACTGTATCAAGAAAATGAAATGAAATTGCACAGGAAGTTAACTGTAGAAGGAAACTGCTGATCAGACAAAGAAGAGAAACTGTCCAAAGTAGATGAAAAGCTCAGCCATGCAGCAGAAGAGCTGGAGACCTACACAAAACGAGCCAGAAATCTTTTTAAATTTATTTTATTTTCTTTATTTTTATTCAGAAATCTTCACACATACACATTGTATACATGGTATACAATTGATGGCTCACAATATCATCACATAGTTTCGTTACCATGATCACTTTTTAGAACATTTGCATCTCTAGAGAAAGAAAAAAGAAAACACTCATACATAGCATACGTTTTACCCCTTCCTTTCATTGACCACTAGTGTTTCCATCTACCCAATTTACTTTACCCTTTGTCCCCGTTATTATTTATTTATTTATTATTCATATTTTTTACTCATCTGTCCATACCTTGGATAAAAGGAGCATCAGACACAAGGTTTTCACAATCCCACGGTCACATTGTAAACCTTGTATCTTTATACAATAGGCTTCAGGAATCAAGGCTGCTGGAACACAGTTCAATAGTTTCAGGTTCTTCCCTCCAGCCACTCCACTACACCACAAACTAAAAAGGGATATCGGTATAATGCATAAGAATAACCTCCAGGATAACCTCACAACTCTGTTTGAAATCTCTCAGCCACTGAAAGCTTATTTTGTCTCATTTCTCTCTTCCTCTTTTTGGTCGAGAAGGTTTTCTCAATCTCTTGCTGCCGGGTCCCGGCTTATCCTGGGATTTCTGCCCCACATTGCCAGGGAGATTTACAACCCTGAGAGTCATGTCCCACGTAGGAGGGAGAGCAATGAGTTCACCTGCTGAGTTGAGCCAGAGATCTTGAAGAAGAATTGGAGAGAACCATTCATTCTTATCAAGGCAAATTATTTCCCATGAGAAAAAAAGCTCATGATAATTGGTTGGCAGCTCGAACTGCTGAAAGAAACCTCAACGATTCAAGAAAAGAAAATGCTCACAACAGACAAAAATGACCTGAAGCTGAGTTTAAATTGGAATGTTTAGAAAAAATTCCTGATTCACTTGATGTACCAAGTACAGCATTTGGCAGAGCACTTTCCCCATGCGTTCCCTCACGCTGGGGTCGGTCTTCATCTAAAACGAGAACGTTTCTCTCTCTTCCAACCTTGTTGGAGGGTCCACTCAGATGCTCACCTTTGCGTCCAGGGGAAGGAGGAAGATGCTCACGAGGACAAGAGAATCCTCTAGACCATCAGACTCCCCATGAAAGAGGAGAGTCAGGTTGTGATAGGTTACCTGGTCCTCATGGAGCATTTCTGACACGGGATCCTGGGCACCCCCATGAGCTCAGGATCAAAGGTTGATGATCCCTCCATCAGGCCAATTGTACCCTCATCCGTTCGTCTTCCACAAAGGCACGACAGGTTTTATTCTGACTCTGGTAGATTATCTGGACCAGCAGAACTCACAAGTTTTAATAAGCCTTCTGCAGATAAGGCAGATGGGCCAATGTCCTCAGAAGTGGAATCCAGTAGGAATGGTTTCAAAGATGAGCTTGGTCATTTAAATGTTCCTGATTCATCTCTGCCTGACGAAAGTGAAGCACCTGCCCCTGGCTTTGTCCCTTCACTTTTCTCCAGCCAGAGATCCATTGTAGCCAATGGATCCAAGGGGGACCATTCATAAGAAGAGGGCCTCTTATTCCTCCACCTCCTCCAGGAAGCATGTATAGAGCTCCCTAAGATTATTTCCACCAAAGGTCTTCCCTGCCCCATCACATCCTCTGTTAGCAATGAGAAATGTTTATTCACTGAGGGGTTTTCCTCTTTATGTTCCCCCAAGAGCTGGATTTCCCCCCTACTCCCACATATTTTTTTTATTATTATTGATAAAACAATATACAAGCACAAACATTCTTTTTTTTTTTTAATTTGCATATGGGCAGGAGGCACCAGGGATCAAACTCCAGACCTCCAGCATGGCAGGTCGGAGCTCTGCCTGCTGAGCCACGGCAGCCGCCCCACAAACATTCTTTCAAACTAAATTTATTTTTTCATTTGTTCCCCCTATTATTTATTTTTATTCCATATGTTCTACTCTTTTGTTGATATAGTAGCTGAAAGGAGCATCAGACACAAGGTTTCCACATTCGCAGAGTCTCATTGTGAAAGCTATATCATTGTTCAGTCATCATCAAGAAACATGGCTACTGGAACACAGCTCTACATTAT
>PVIY010050779.1:0-16006 GCA_004026745.1 Myrmecophaga tridactyla
GGGTGGGGGGAAGGAAACACGTTTCTCAGGATGGGGGCAAGAGCGGTAAGCAATTTCTGGTAGAGCCCTGCCATGGAATACTATGCAACAAGAGGAAAAGATTGAGACAAATCTATGTGCACTGACATGAAATTGTTTCCTCAAATATCATAAAGTGAAACAAACAAGAACCATTCTGATGCATGCAGAATGATGCCATTTATGTAAAAGATAAAAATCTCAAATTATATATGAGTGTGCAAATGCACTTTTAAAAAGTCTGGACAGATGCACAATGAGCCATTGACAGGGATTGCCTCCAGTGAAGGAATTGAGATTGGAAACAGGGGAGGGGGAAGAAGGACATGAATTTTGTATGCTTTATACTTCCTTGTGGTTTTCTTTTTTAGCAACTAACATGCATTCCTATATTACTTGCACAAGTAAAATGACTTAAAAATTTGAAGTATGGTTACAGAATGGGTATGAGGAGACCCATGTTATTTAGCAGTTTTGTTTTAACTGGGGGATTTGGGGGAGCCGTAGTGCTGGTTTATGGATTGCAGCTGGGGAGGGACAGGGGCGATGAGAACACCCTGGGGTCCAACCATGCTTTACGGGGAGTCTCAAACTCTGGTGTGCATCAGAATAGTGAAGGGGATGGTTAAAATGCAGACTCCTAGCCCTTGTCCCAGACATCCTGAAGTAGGATGTCAGGGTGAGACCCAGACATCTGCATTTTAATCAGTTTCCAATGCAACTGCCTCGACTCTTCCCCTGAGTCTGATGCCAGTGGTCCCTAGAGGCACTCTAGTTGCATCTCCATAAAACTACCCTCCTCCCCTAGCTCAGCAGTCAGACAGAGGGGCCACCAGCCTGGCTGGGTACCTGGGCTGGGAGACTACCTCATCAGCTGCGTAGAACGGGTGGTGGGCGAGGCTGACCCTCCTCGTTGCATGTGGCAGCCCTTCCTGCAGGGTCAACACTGTCCTTTACAGCCAGCCTCTGCTGGGCTTGGCCATGCGGCGCTCCCCTCTGAGGCTGGGGGACTGAGCGCCATGCTACGGGGCTCCCTTCCCAAACCTTCATTTATTGAAGAACAAAGGTGGCAGCTCAAACTTCTCTAGGCAGTTTTTTTTTTAATTGTGAAAAATAACATATATACAAAAAAGGAATAATTTTCAAAGCACACTCCATCAATTAGTTATGGAGCAGATTTCAGAGTTTGGTATGGGTTACAGTTCCATAATTTTAGATTTTTCCTTCTAGCTGTCTCAAGACACTAAAAGAAATGTCAATATAATGATTCAGCAGTCATACTCATTTGTTAAATCCTATCTTCTCTGTTATAACTTCTCCTTCTCTTTTGATCTTTCTCCCACTCTTTGGGGGTGTTTGGGCTATGCCCATTCTAACTTTTTCATATTGGAAAGGGCTGTCGATAATATGAGATGGGGGATGGAACTAGTTGATGTTTTGGAGAGGCTAGCCCCTCTGGGTTTCAGGATTTATCTGGCCTAGGAACCCATCTGGAGGTTGTAGGTTTCTGGAACGTCATCATACTGCATGCAACATTTGTAGAATCTCAGAGAATGCCCTCGGTGCTCTTTACAGTTGGCAGGAATGGTTTGGATTGGGGTTTGGCAAACTTTGATAAAGAGCAATATGTAACTGAAGCTTGCATATGAGTAGCCTCCGGAGTAGCCTCTCGACTCTATTGAACTCTGACAGCCACTGATACCTTATTTGTTACAATTCTTTTCCCCCTTTTGTTCAGGAAGGCATTGTCCATCCATAGTGCCAGGGCCTGGCTCATCCCTGGGAGTCATCTCCCACATTGCCAGGGAGACTTTCAACCCTGGATGTCATGTCCTACCTAGGGGGGAGGGTAATGATTTTTTTTTCTATTTAAATTTTTTTTTTTAACATGACATGCAAACATGAACATTCTTACCATATGAACATTCCATTCTTGGTAAAAATTAATAACTCACAATATCATCACATAGTTGTATATTCATCATCATGATCATTTCTTAGAACATTTGCATCAATTCAGAAAAAGAAATAAAAAGAAAAAAGAAAACAACTCATACATACCACACCCCTTACCCCTCCCTCTCATTGACTGCTAGTATTCCCATCCACCCAATATATTTTAGCCTTTGTTTCTCCTGTTTTTTTCTATACCCCTTACCACTCCCTTTCATTGATCACTAGTATTTCAATCTACTAAATTTATTTTAACTTTTGTTCCCCCTATTATTTATTTTTATTCCATATGTTTTACTTGTCTGTTGATAAGGTAGATAAAAGGAGCATCAGACACAAGGTTTTCACAATCACAGAGTCACATTGTGAAAGCTATATCATTATACAATCATCTTCAAGAAACATGGCTACTGGAACACAGCTCTACATTTTCATGCAGTCCCCTCCAGCCTCTCTGTTACGACTTAACTAAAAAGGTGATATCTATTTAATGCATAAGAATAACCTCCAGGCTAACCTCTCAGGCTAACCTCTCGACTCTGTTTGAAATCTCTCAGCCATTGACCCTTTATTTTGTCTCATTTCTCTCTCAAGGGTAATGATTTTACTTGCAGAGTTGGGCTTGGAGAAAGAGTCTAGACAGGGTTTTTAAAGACACCTGAGCTACCCAAATCATCCCTCCCAAATTCATTTTAAATTCCAAGCAAGCAGGGAAAACTGGTATTAATTAAATATTTAATCGATGCCCATTAAGGCTAGAATACTGGTTTTAGTTCAAATTTATGACATCATATTTTTTATCTTTGCACATATATTGCACAGAGGCCATTGGTTCTTTTCATATAATAGTGTTCGGTGTATCTATGCCCATTTTATAGGACTTGGAGTATAACTTGAGTATTTTAAGTGATCATGGAGTCATATAGTATTTGCTTTAATGATGCTATTGGCAAATAAGTGATAAATTTGCAGTTACATCCCTACTGCCTGGAGGAGGAACATCACTTAGGACTTTGTGGACAATTGGGGCTGTTGACAGCAATTCATTTTGTGATGGAGTTTTCAGGAACCTGTTGACGCAAATTGTGAGTCTTTTGGTGCATTTACAGGGGATGGGGAGTGGTTTGGCCAGGGCAAAATCCAGAAGCAAACTTCTGCAATTTCAATTTAAAATGCAAGCTTGGAGATTCATTACAGAACAGAGGGGGTTGTGAGTGATAGATTTACGCAGGCAGGGAGACAGAAAACACAGATCTCCCGGCGCTGTCTCCCTCGTGCTGAACGTGGAAAAAAAAAAAGAAGAAAACACAGATCTCCCCTTGCTCTTTTGTTTAGCCTTCCAGAAGTCTCGACCTTGGCCTTAGACCTATCAGGAGTGACTCTTTCCATCAGCTGTAAGGAGCTGTAGAATTTCTGGTCTTTCACAGTCAACAAATCTGATGGTGAAGTCAGTTTGGGGTCAGTGGTAAAATTTAGGCCAGGACTAGACCTTCTTCCAGCATGGCTCTTATTTCCAGTAAATCAATTTTGTATAACTAAATTTCTAGAATGGATGAAGTAGGCCCCATTCTGTTTTATAGTACATAGAGTTGGGAGAGAGCTTAGAGCTCTGAAGTCCAATGTTCTTCTTTGAAGATAAAATACAAACAAGCCACAAACAAAGAAAACCAGCCGTTCCTGAAATGTTCAGCGTAGCAGGCCTTCACAAAGGGCTGCCCGGGTATTGCCTCATTTAACTCTCACAGTAACCCCACGAAGGAGGCTTTATTATTCCTATTTGCATGGGGAGAGTGAGGTGCGGCTTAGCTGAGTCGCTTGTCCATGGTCACACATCTAGGAAGTGGCTCAGCCTGGAACTAGGTCTTCTTGATTCAAAAGCCCGAGTTCTCAACCCCTCTGCTTTGGGGAGCTTAATGTTACTGCGAGGGGGAGTGGAGGTTTAGGTCCTTGAGATCCAAACCTCAGGAGAGGAGGAAGGGCAGAAAGCGTGGGAATTGTCCAGAGGGAGAGTACAGAGATACGACCACAAATTCATTCAGCTGCTTTTCCCAGGAGGGATCCCTGTCCTCTGGGTCAAGTCTGTTCTCCGGCCATAAGTCTGAGAATAGTTTCCACACTATCGGAGACTTCTCTGCTGTAAAACGAAGCATTTTCAGATTTTGCATGGCTGCAAAGTTTCTTTGCTTTGACATTTCAGAAGGGGTTCTTTACCCCAAGCTTGGAGGTTGGCCACACATGGGCTCTAAGCCATTAGACCTTCTTCAGATGCTCATTGCAAGGTCTGACTATGTAAGAATCTGAATACCACGAAACTGTGGCCTTACCAAACCTGCAAGAATCAATTCCAGTAGAGACTGAGGTTCAGAGAAGCAAAGCAGCCTGCCCACAGCACACCGCATAGTCCAGACTAAGACTTAGTTCTCCTACAACCCAGCCCAATCTCTTTCCCCAATGTTGTCCTGCTGCGTCTACCTCAAACCTCAATATGGGGTGTTTTCAGACTTAAGCATATCTGCTGTTTTGGGGAAAGTCCCAAATGTTCACAATTGCTCTGACCCTTCGTTTAATTCATTCCTAGACTTAGTCTTTATTTCAGTTCACTGGATTCCTGCCCTCCACTCTCCCACCTCTGCCTTTGGCAGGAGAAGGTGGCTTTGGCTTTAGATTAACATCAAAAAGAAAGGATCAACATTTCTTGTGAGAATACAAAATGGTACAGCATCCCTAGAAAACAGTTTGGCAATTTTGTTATAAACCTGCACATATACTTACGTTATAACTCAGTTCACTTTTGGATAGTTACCCTGAAGAAATAAAATCCTTTGTTCACACAAAAACCTGTGAAGAGCAGCTCTACACATAATCACCAAAATATCCGGGAAACCACCCAGATATCTTTCAACGGATAAATAGATAGGTAAACTGTGGTACATCCATACCATGGAACACTACTCAGCAATAAAAAGGATCAAACTACTGATACACAAAACAACACGGATGCCTCGCAAAAGGCGTTACTCTCAATAATGGAACTCTGAAAAGGATAGAGACTGTACAGACTCCATTTATATGACATTCTGGAAAATGCGAATCTGTTGTGATAGAGAACGAATCAGTGGTTTCCAGGGTTTATGGGTGAGGGTCGAGTGTGAGTTGACGAGGAACTTCCTGTTCCTTGGTTGTGGTACTGGTTACAAGAGTCTATGTGTGTATGAAAACTCATGGAACTGTGCACCTAAAATTAAATAAAAGTTTTAAAGGGGAAGGATCCCTCTCTGCTGGAACACATCTAGCCTTGGTAGCACCTCTTAGAGGAGGGTGGGTCTGGGGCCAAACTCCATGGACCCTCCTCTCTGCCCTCCAAACCAGCAAGGCAAACCTCTGCCCCAGACACCAATCCCAGCATGTGGGTCCACCAGGTGGCGGCTCCCTCAACTTTTGGAAGAATTTCCCTGCTGCAGACAGACCACCTCCTTCTCCTGGTGTCTCCCCATGGCCTGCTCAATGGGGAGCTGAGATGGTGGGGCCCCAGGCTATCTGCTCTCAGGATTTCTCTGGTCTCCTTTGGGCATGGTCAGGAGGCCTCAAATCCTGTTCCCTTGTGATCCTGGGCTGCAGCTGGGTGGCTCTGCGGGCAGGGGTGTGACCCGCACGTGGTTATTCCTTTCCTTATGCTCCATTCCATGGGATCCCAGGAGAAAGGATGCTCACTCACCCTCATCCCCCTAAATCATACACTACCAGGAGAGATCAACCAGCAGTCCCTCCACCCTGCTACTGGGGAAAGTCTCCCGGAATTGAAATACCCTGAATCGGCCAAGCTAGCCAGGAGCCTGGGGCTTGCAGCGTGAGTAACTGGAGGATGCAGGGGCAAGGGGAGCCCAAGGGCAGTCAGCTCCCAGGGCTGCCCCACCAACGTCAGCAGCGCCTCCGGCCCCTGCCTGGGCTGGAGCACATTGCTGAGGCTGGGAGGTCTGCAGGTGACCCAAGAACTGAGGGGTCATATCCGGAGACACAAGGAGAAAAGGTCGGGATAGTGGCTTCACCCATCTGTGGCTCCAGGACGGGAGTTCTCTGAGTGGCAGCTCGTGGCACGAGTGCCTGCCAAGGCCTTGGTGGAGAGCAGGGGCAGTCCTGGGAGGGACGGGGGCTGCTGGCCCGGCTGCCAGTACTTTTCCCCGCTTACTCATCTGACTCAAAAACAACTCCACCCCCCTGCGGTGAACGCTGCTCCGCATTTTTCACTTTGGGCTATCATACCAAGGAAGAAATGCCAGCCTGGGAGGAAAGTTTTGGCCAAGTTCAAAGGAAAGGGCTTGGGAATGGAAAGTCCTTTAAAACCTTGCTTGGATGGTGACTGCCTGACCCAGATTTTTCCTTTTCGAAAATATGCTCACGGCTCAAAGGTCCGGGTGTCATGTGGATATGGGCGTGGCGGAGTCGCAGGGAAACACACCAGCCACAGCACAGCTGGAACCTTGGCCAGGAAAACCTCAAGTCTGAGCGTGAGGCCGAGCTCTGAAAGCCAGCCTGGCTCTGGGCACGTTCCTGCGGGGCCCCCTGAGGACACCTGCAGAGGGTGAGGCCTTGAGCCCACCGCAACGCTCCCTGCGGGGTCTTCTCTTGCTACCAGGTCCTGTCCAAACTTCAGCCCCCTTTTCCTTCCCCCCGTTTCCTGGGTGTCTTAGTTCCCCTAGACATGGCTGCTGAGGCCAGGCTTTGAGTTCAGTGACTTCCCAGGAAGTGACCCCAGGAAGTGCTGCTGTGGGAGTGGGGAAGCAGACGCAGAGGGTAGGGGAGGAAGCAATGGAGGCTGGGGCTATCATGCTCCTTACCACTGTGCACAGCCGGGGTTAAGTTCTGCTGAGGAGTCGGGGAAGAGCATGGAGCAGGCACCTCAGAGTCAGCTCAGCGGAGGGGTCAGGGCACTGGGGTATTTGGACACCTCCAGGCACTGGTTGAGGAGGGGGCGTGGACCCCATCACCCCACGGACTCCGAGGCTGGCAGCGGGAGGCTGGGTTGTTGCACCCTGAGGGGTAAAGTCCGAGGGACTGTGGCGGCTACACCGGGCTCCGTCCCTGCAGCCTGGTCTGTCGTGGTGGTGCCCCCTGGACGCGACACCCCCCCACTGGTGTAGTTTTCCATGCACACCATCCCTCCCCTCACTGTTCCTCCTTTACAGACAGGGAAAGAGCTCCCCTCCATTCTCCATTCGCCACTCTCCTTCCAGCAGGTGGGGTGGGCCTGAGCATGTGAGGGCAATGCCTGGTAGTGCCCTCTGCGGGTGGCTCCTGGGGAGAACTTCCTGGAACAGGGCTTGGCCCCTCTCACTGGTGTTTGCATTGAGGAAGGAGTGTGCTGCTAGTTCCTCGCTGTTTGTTTCCCTGCCCCTATAGGAAGGAAAGAAGGGGAGGAAATGCTAACAGCAATAGGCTTTGGTTTCCTGGCACTAGAGTGGGGCTCTTCTGGGAATCCACTGCACGAAAAGCTTGGGTGTTACCCCAAACCTATCCACCTGGGGCCCTTGCACTTCCATGGACCCCAACACATCCTATCAGTGGCTTCAACTATGGGTGCCCCCTTAATTCTCTACCCACAGGTGGCTGCCAAGCAGATAGACCCCCAGCTTCTGTTTCTCAGCCCCAGCCCATTCTCCTATAGCTGCTTTGTGGGGTCGAAGCTGGGACTGTGCAAACCATACTCTCCCTTTGCCAGCTGGTTCCCCATTAGGTTCTCTCAATGGGGAGGCTGGAAGGAGACAAGGAAATGAAGGAGGGACATGGAAACTGCTCCTTCCTGATTTGCTTCTTGTTCCTATCATCCCCAGTGATGGTTCTTCATCCAGGCAGCAGCAATTAGTTCCGGTTTCTAGATGTGTTTTTTTGCACGTCCCTAGAATCAGCTTCATTGTGCCCCCTCAGAAACACCGCTGAGCAGCAGCCCCTCCTTGGAAGTCTGGGTTTCAGCTCCATGCAGCCCATCCACCAAGCTTCTAGGTTCTAACAACCCCAACTCTTCCCTTTGTCTCTGCTCTGGGGGCGTAGCTGCTTCTTGCAATTAACCCTGTCATCTCGGTGTGAGCCCCCTTTCTTGCCTTTTTAGTTATCTAATACTGGTTTAACTGATTCTCTAGATTAAATTCTCTCTGTTAAAATAACTGCTGTGGTTTCTGCTCCCCTGACCAGACACTGACTGATACAGACCCCATGACTGCCAAACTGACTCATGAAAGAAGCTGTAATTCACCATCTGTTTTTCATTCATCAAAGACACAGGTGGCTGCCTGCTTATCCAGTTACCACACTGCATTGAGACCAGCCTAGCCCAAGGCAAAGAAATCTGATCACTTGGCCAGCCTGTGTAACCCGGGCATGGGCAAAGTTATCTTTTAAAATATCTAGATTTGTTTGCAGGGTCCCTAGAGATCCATGGGTGGGGAGGTGGGGATGGGGGGGCTGGACCACGCCAGGAGCACTGGTCTGGCCTCAGGTGTCCTTAGGCTTGCAGAGTCCTCGGATCCCTGGATGGCTGTGAGAACCCTTCAGGCTCCTAGCTTCCATGGCTCCCTCCCAGGTTGCCACCCTTCCCTTGGTGTCCACCTCCCTCCTCCCAGTCAGGTTTAGGGGATTGTCCCCTACATGTTGTGGCTCTGAACATGAAGGGTCCCTGCAAGACCCAGACTAGGATTGAGGAGAAAATTCCAGCACACACAGCAGCTAGGGTTGAGCTTTTCCAAGTTCAGGTGCAACATCGTTCACAGAGTCTTGGAGCTGGAAGAGAACCCAGAGATCGACAGCTCCCTGTCATTTTAATGATGGAAAAACCAAGACCCAGAGAGGGCAGACAGCTTGGCCAAGGTCACACAGCTTGTTGAAGGCAAAACCAAGGCTAAGGCCAAATTCTCTGTCTCTGGAGAGATTCCAGATATTCCCATGTGCCACACTGAGATTATTTAGTATACAAGTTTTGGCAGGCCAGCTGAGGTCAGCTTGTTTCTGCTCACTATCCTTCTCTCTTAGAGTTCTTGAAAAGTCAGCATTTTCTATTTAGTTTTATTTCCCCTGATTTATCCCTGAGCCTCCTCTGAGCTTCCCTGTCCCCCAAGCTCATTCTTATGCTCTATTTCTGGTCTAGTCACCCTGATTCTCTACCTGTCCTACCTGCTCTCTGTCACCCCCTAGTCTCAGAGTTTTTCTTCCCCTTTTAGAGGGGCCTCACTTTCCCACTACCAAATTAACACTCAGCAATTAGTCCTGGCAGTTGGATTATGTAAACAGTAGCTTAGAGTATAACCCTGTAGGCAATTTGTAGGCAAGGCCCTGCCCCACAGACCATGGACATTAATTTAGCTGCTCTATTCTCTAGAACACTGTTTATCTCAAATTGCAGGCTTGTGGGTGCCATTTTCTGAGAATTCTTGGGAAGATGGGGCAGCATCCCTAGGAGTCCAGAATTGCTGGTCCTCTGATCAGCCTTGGATATCAGAAGAAAGGGAAACCCATTATTTTCCTCTGAAGAGTGAAAGCAAACGCAGTTCTTAGAAATTACACCTAAAGCCTTTACTCCCTGGCACAACATACAGAGCCTCAACTTATGTTGGTGCAAGACCACTTGACCTAGTTCAGTAATGCCTAAGATTGATGTAAATAAAAAATCACCTGGGAAGCTGTTTAAAAATAAGTACTCCTCCCCCCGCCCCAACTATTGAGCTTTCAAAACAGAATTCCTGGGGGTGGGAGCCTAAGGATCTCTATATTTTAAAATACTCTCTAAATGATTCTGATGTTTAACCAAGCTGAGAAGCACTTCCCAGACAGATAAATGAGGATGGTGAAAGGTTGCTAGGGTATTTTGGTAGGAAAAAAAGACACTGAGAAGAGTCTGAAAAGCATGGAGAATGGGGATATACAGTTAAACCCTTTGAGGCTGAACATTTGTGTGGGGACAGATTCTGGGCTCAGCCTCGCTTTGTGTGGTCAGTCCTGCTTGGCCAGGAGTGTCTCCTCCAGGGCCCTGCCTACTCTGGGACACTCACTCCTCTTATTCTATGACATAGAAGAGACCCCTTAATCTCTTGGAGCTTCCATTTTCTCATCTCTACATCAGAAGACTGGACCAGATGACAGATGAGTTCTCCCTCCTGTGGCAACCTCTCCTTCCAGGGATATAAAATTATCTGGAACTGCATGATGACTTTGGGAGCCTCTTTGCAAACACAATGTCTGCAGTGCTTGTTGCCCATCATGGCCTCCCACAATATAAGTTATCAAAAGACATTGGTAGGTCCCACTGCATTGGGGACTATTAACTTTGAATTCTGCATGGCAGGGAAAACACATTTTAAAAATATGTAACTGAGATACCACTGCTTCTATCAACTCTAAAGTCTCATATGCCGATGGTACAATATTTATTTATCTATTTATTTATCTGTGTGTGGCCAACTTTTATATGTCAACCAGTGTTGAAATCAGCTTATATTGGAAATTCAAGTGATGCTTTTGGAGTGTGTGCTCATCCTGTCCCCCTGGGGGTGGCTTCCCCTGCCCAGTAGCTATGTTTCTGCTGAATGACCTGTCCCAGACCTGTTCCAAGTCTGGCCTGATTGGATCAGGGGATCACTCTAAATAGGCTTAATCAGATTTTCTCTCCCCATCAATTGGAATTAGACTGAGAAAATGGAGCCAATCTGGCAAGTGTCTGTTCTAGACCTACAGAGTGAATACTCATGAACCACAGAAGGCATACTCTGCCAAATGGGTGGGAGAACAGAGACAGGCACCCTCCACAGGAATGAAGGAAAGGCCAGAGAGTAGCTGAGATGGCAGATGGTGAAGGGACCTGTTTACAAGCTTAGTGAATGTGGTGGACTCATGCTCTTGGCTTTCAAAGGCACTGCTTTATCCTTTTAATGCTACCCCAATTTCTTACAAAAGTCCAAGCCCATTTGACTTTGCTCCTGTTACTTGCAACCATTGAGCTCTAACTCCTAAACAGGGAAAGGGTCACCAATCCCAGGTGTGACAGGTCACGAGCACAGCCTAGGCATAGTAGGGACACTAATATGGATAATGATCCTAGGCATTTATTATCGAGCACCTACGGCATCTGAGACACAAGCTTTGTCTATATTCACCAACTTTTAAGATATTTACCAAAATCCTAAAAGCCAAATGCTACTATTCCATCCTGAAGAAAAGGGAACTGAAGCTCAAGGAGAATCAACTTTTCCAACTCCCACAATGAGTGGAACAACTGAGATTCAAACCCAAGTTTGTCTGATTTGAAAACTCCTCCCCTTTCCGTGACACCACATGGCCTTTTCAGGTGGTGTAAGATTGAGGAGCATTCAGGATCCAGCGGGCTGTTAATGTTAGATGTAGCTGGTATCTAGAGGACAAAATCCTAGAAGGAAAAGACAATGCACCCAACTCAAGTCCTGAAGGTCCACTGGGTCAGAGTTTCAAGCCCAGGCTGTCAGGACCCTGGAGAGCTCCCAAAGAGCAACAAAACCCGAAACGCTTGCCATCCTTAGGCCATGTGTCCACCCAGTCACTCAGCCCCTGTCATGAACCTCTGGACTTGGTTGGAAATTCAGGGAGGATCTATCCTTGAGGACTCCAGGAATGATCCTGGGTGGTCCCCACGAACCCCCACCCCACCATTAGCTTTTCTCTGCCTCAGCTTTTGGAAGGAACTGCTGACTTAGGATGCACGTGCCTCCATGTCTGAAGAGTTTTAAAATAATTTAAACAGAATTTTTGAAGCTATCCCACCTTTTCCCAGATGAAGTGAATGGCAAATATGATCTGTTCATCGTGCCGAGACTCCTTTGGCAATGTAAAACCGAACTGGCTGCTTTGCATTATAAAAAGTTAAAATTATGAGCGGTACAGGGACCAAATGAAGCTTAATCATTCAGGCTCGAAATCTGTGACTGAGCAGCCTTGTGCTTGCCTTTCACATTCGCTCCATCATCGCGTCTGCCCTCTACTACGGCTGTTTATTTTTAATCCATGTTTCCCCAAAATAGATATTAATAATTTTCCTGCAGCTTCTCTGGCTGCACCCTCGGCATCGACCAAGAGCAACAATATTTCTCTGACCATATGCATTTGGGGTTTTCTTTGACACCGTAAATGGATCTTTTGCTTGGTATTTAAGTTGGCTATTTGCGGGAAGCGTTGGCCAGTTCAAACTTCCTTAATAAGTTCTCCATGACTGCATTTGCGATGACATTAATGAAATCGTTCTGAATATCAGTGGGCAGATAATGAGCCCAGAGGCAGCGACCAGGGTGAGGGCCCAGATGGAAGGAGGATGGGAGAAGTGGGGGGTACAGCTGTCATTCCGGCTCCTAAAGGAAGGGGCAAATGAATTTTAAAACCCAGGGTCTGACTTTTCTCTCCCCCTCCTATGTAGGTAAGTTTTTGGTGGGGAGTACCCAGCAGTTTAATGGCTCTATTTCCAGCCTGGGTAGGAGACCAAAGTCTAAGACACTGTGTTCCCAGCCCTCCCTTCCCACACTCTCCCCCCTGGAGAAGCGAGCGAAGAGTTTTCTTTTCTAGAGCTGAGAGACAGACCCTAGAGGCAGGCTCTCAAGCCTTTTGGGATGCACTTGGCTGTGTCCCCTCCATTGCTCTCCCTTCAGACTCCCGTGCCGGCTTGAGCCTCTCCATCCTGCCACCCCTCAGTACTCTCTATGCAACCACTGTAGCTCCCAACCTCCTACCCTACTCTTCCCTTTCCAACCAGGTGCTGCCCTGGGACCTCGGCCACTCCTTTCTGCTGAGGAAGATGGAAGAGGCGCTCGGGGTCTAGCACAGGGCTCCGTCAATCTGCTTCCCGTGTTTTAAGGGCCACCGTGGACTGCCCAGGCTGAGCTAACTGTTGAGGGGCTGGAAGAGGAGAGTCAAAGACCTCAGGTGGGGACATCCTGGAGGGGTTGAGGTAGGAGGCAGAGGCAGCCCCGTCCGTCCAGGCTGCCAGGTGCCACTGGGCAGGTGATGCATCGCACAACTTAGGAAGCATGGTTCACATCTTAGATGCTGTAGATTTGAAAATGAATTATGAAAGTTTCCTGGAAGTTGGCAATCAAGTATCTTATATATTACCACAATTTTTCAGTAACTGGAAGTAGAATGTGTTACAGAAGGGGAATCTTTTTCTACTTTGTGCAAAGATACTGTATAGGCTGGAGTTGCCCTCTGTTTGGAAATCCCGTGAATTAAGGAGTAACCCTCTGCCTCACCTGTGGTGTAAATCTCATTCTACCAGTTGTGCCTGGCTCCAGGAGTGTGGGACCAGGGGCAGGAAGAGTGGGAGCCATAGACCAGACATCAGGGCATTCTTGATAAATTGCCTGACTGCTCTAACCTCAGTTGATCGCCTGTAAAGTGTGGGTGGCCGAGAAGCCCACTGACCTTGCCGCCCAAGGATGCTGGGAGGCTCAGGCAGGAAAACGGTGCACACACACTTTGGAATCTGGAGGTTGGAGTTGTTTAAAAACTCTGACTCTACACAATCCAGATCACTCCCCACCCCTGCAAACAGCAGTGCCATTTCCATCCTTCTAGACATTCCAGAGCCGCTGGAATAACAGTCTGCCCTTCAGAAGGGCTATTCAATAGCTGTGGCCCTGCCTCGCCCCTCGAGCTCTTCCCAGAAGAAAACAAACACGGAGGCGATGCTGGCAGTAAACAGAGTGGGGCCAGGGGTCAGCCAGGCAGCTGGAGGGGGGCATTGGCCACGCCAGGTATGAATCTGTTACTCTGGGCAACGACTGACCTGGCTGGGCTGCCCAGCCAGCTCGTCCCCCAGGGGGGTCACTGAGAGGCCAGTTGCTGTGGCTTTGCCTCAGTATGGACTCAGAGGGCATTTTCCTCTCTGGGCCTTAGTTCCCTAGCTGTTCAACAGAAGGGTTGGGAGAGATGGCCTCTGAGGTCCCTGCCAACTGTAATAGGTGTGGTTCCAGGCATTTCACTTCTTGACACAGCTCCCTAGGTTCCAGGTAAGGGGATGGCTCATACATGGGGTTGTGTCCACCTTAGCCCTGTGCCCACAGTCTGGAGCTCTCAGGCCACCTCGGGTGGCCCGGTTGGAAGAAAATGCATTCCTTTCCCATCCGGGAGCTGGGCGTGCTGCAGCGTGGCATGGCAGCCCCAGGTCTCAAACAGCTGGTCTCCCAGCTGGAGCACACAGAGGTGCCAGAGCAGCAGAAGCATTCATGCAATTGATTTTAGAGAGAGGCTTGGAGGTTACATGTTGTGTTTTTCTTCCCTGGAGAAGCTATTCTCTGTAGCCAAATATCTCAGCTCAGGAGAGTGCAAAGCTGATAAAAATAGATTTTAGGGAGAGTGGCAGAAATGGGAAGAAGGGACAGGGGCTCAGTCCCTCGCTTTGAAAAATCAGCACAAGCTATGTGCCCCATGGGGCAGGGGACAACTGTTTGCTGGGCCAATTGCTTTCGGCCGTCTCCCCTCTCACTAGATGATGATAACTGGACTGCTGTCCCCTCTTAGGCAAGGACAACACCGAGAGGAGGCTCGTGTCAGGACAAAGGCTTATATTATTATTTAATAAAGACTGGGAGCATGGCTGTCACAAAAATCATACTTGGCTGGGAAAAGGATAGTAATCGTGGTAATAGTAGTAATAATAGTGCTGACTATATGCTGGGAACACTGTTAAGTGTATCTTTTCATTTAATCTTTGCACAAAAGTATACAATAGTTATATTAGTTCCATTCCCCAAATAAGAAACAGAAGCTCAGGGAGGTGTGATGGTGGCTCAGTGGCAGAATTCTTGCCTGCCATGCCGGAGACCCGGATGCAGTCCTTGGTGCCTGCCCATGCACAAAAAAAAAAAAAAGAAAGAAAGAAAAAGAAAAAGAAAAAGAAAAAAAGAAACAGAAGCTCAGAGAGAGTGGATAACTTGCCTAAAGCCACGGAGCTGGTACCTCGCCAAGCCAGGCCTCCATCCCGGGCCTTTGCAACCAGAAAGCCCACATGCCTGGCCTCAGTGCAGTGACAGAAGTCCTGCCCATGGGACTTCTGCAGCCCAGCCTGCAGGGATGAGAGGTTGAGCAGCCAAGGATCTGGGGAGGAGGGCACAGTGGTGACAGGTGTTAGTGGCTCAGACAGATAGTCAGTGTCTGGGAAGCTGTTGCACGAGAAATGACTGGTGGTAGTGGCCTGGCAGGTGTGTCTCAGCCGCCGGAGTGGGAGAGATGGGGGAATCCTGGGCAGATGTTCCTTGCTTGGGTGTCCTGGCAGGAGATGACCCAGTAGGGAGGCAGTCAGCCTCAGGGAGGGATGCCAATGGAAAGGAGGCCCCCAGCCTCACATTCGAAGGCTGAAGCCTTCAGAATGTCTAAAACTGTGCAATTCTAGACCCGCTCCATCAGCTCTCGGAGACAGGATCCAGGAGTCTATTTTGCACGAGTTCACTGGGTGATTGTGATTCCAGCATTCTGGGGATCATACTTCAAGAAGCCCTATCTCAGGAGAAGGGGTGATAGCAGGGCAGTCGCCAAACTGTAAGTGACCGCGGGCAGGTAGCCTAGGCTGAGCTGGGCACCAGGACATGTGATGGGGGCTGGCTACAGGGTAGGGCTCTGGATCTCCAGGAGGAGCTGCCTGCAGGTGAAGCGAGGCCCTGAGACCCCTCCATATGAGGCTGATAGGGCCAGAGTTAGAATTTGGGCTTGAAGCTATGGGAACTGGAGGGATGTTGTCATTTCCCCTACTGAATACTCCACAGGGGCTTCTCATGCCCTTAGGATAAACCCCAGCCCCTTCCAAGGGCCTTATGACTGCCTGATCAGGCCCCTGGTTATCTCCCTGCCCCCCTTGGCCTTCCAGCTCTTCTTTCCCTTCCCCCGATGGCGCACACCCCTTTCCACCTCTGGGCCTCTCCGCACTCCGGCGCTTCTGGGTGGAGGACCTTCCTCTCATTTTTGACAGTCTCCTCCTTTTTCTTCCAGTCCTAAGGGAGTCTCCCCTCAGAGAGGCGTGAGTGGACCCCATCCGAGA
>PVIY010050780.1:0-16009 GCA_004026745.1 Myrmecophaga tridactyla
AGTGGTCAATGAGAGGAAGGGGTAAGGGGTATGGGATGTATGAGTTTTTTCTTTTTTCTTTTTATTTCTATTTCTGGAATGATGCAAATGTTCTAAAAATGATCATGGGATAAATCCACAACTATATGATGATATTGTGAACCACTGATTGTATACCATGTATGGAATATATGTATATGAAGATTTGTCAATAAAAATATTTTTTTAAAAAGACAGTATGAAAATCCCCAAACCTAGAGCAATAAAGTTTTCTGCTAATGTGTGTGTGTATATATATATATATCTACGAGTGCTATAAAGGAAGGATGTGGTATGGTTCTGGCAGGCTTGGAATCTCCATCCAGAGGGGTGTCCTAGGACATAAGAAATATGCTACATTTGGAATACTGTCTTTCTCAGGAATTTAGACCCAAACTTAGCTTTGGGCAATTCTTTATGCCTGAATTTCATCATCTATAAAATAGGGTTAAACACTGTCCTTTCTCAAGAGTATGCTGGAAGGATAAAGACTATGTTTTATGAGTCATAAATATTTCAGAATATTAGAAACTATGAAAACCAAAGGTTTACAGAGCATCACTCTCAAAGACAAAGTCTTTAATTTTTCTCAGTTTCCACCATCAGTAAAATGGATATTTTTTAAAGTACTTATATCTTAGTTTGCCAGGACTGCTATGACAAATACCACACAATGTGTTGGCTTAAGGAACAGAAATGTATTATTTCACAGGGTTGGAGGCTAGAAGTCCAAAATCAAGGTGTTGATAGGCCACGCTTTCTCCTGAGGTCTGTAGCATCCTGCTACTGGCTTGCATCTCTGATTATGTCACGTGGCTTCTTCTGGCTTCTGTCCCCTGTTCAGTCATCTTTGTCTCTATTTAGATTCCCTTTCCTCATAAGAACTTCAGCCATGGATTCAGGACCACCCTGATACAACTTAGCCTCATCTAAATAGGATCTTTGAAAATTCTATTGAGTCCACATCTTAATAATAATATCTTCAAAAGCCCTATTTGCAAATGGGCCCACACCCACAGGAACGTAGAGGAAGACTTAAACATATGTTTTGTGACTCACTCCCTACCTCATAGGATCCTTATGAAAATTAAATGAGTTAATACATATAAAGTGAATAAATATCCAGCAAATGGTAGGTGCTAGTGTTATAATTATTGTCATTGTTGTGGTTGTTATCAAATGCCCAGGGAGATGTTATAGTTATACCAGGTGCTGAAAAGAAAGAAGTTCAGCATCCCTGCCCTAAAACAGAACAGTATGAATATTAGGCCCAGTATATGAGAAAGAAGATAGTTTCTCAAATATGGGAATTAGTTGAGATGTGGAAGAGCTAATGATTTCCAGTATAGGCAGGTGTACTGCACTGCAAAACGATCTTAAAGAACATGAATTGAACCAGGGCATGGGAGCAGTATCACAAAAGATGAAGCAAAAAGTTGAAAGTTGGGGTGGGAGGAGTAGGAGGGGTCCT
This sequence comes from Myrmecophaga tridactyla, assembly GCA_004026745.1. NCBI lineage: Eukaryota > Metazoa > Chordata > Mammalia > Pilosa > Myrmecophagidae > Myrmecophaga > Myrmecophaga tridactyla. Next base: position 1,490 of record PVIY010050780.1, read on the forward strand.
TTGAAGCTGATATTTGGCTTCTGGTCATTCAAGTTATTTCTTTCTCCCAATCCTGACTTAGTGCCACCAGTGAGTTCCATAATTACCATTCCTTTGGTATTTTATATCATGGTTATTTATTACTCTCCCTATAATAAAACTATGTGTAATGTGACAAATTGTGCCTTACCAAGTAAATATAAATCCACTGAGGTCAGGAACTGAGTCTTTCATCTTTTTGATCCCAGGACTTAGCACTGTGTCTTGGACCCATAAGTGTGTTGCATTCAACTGAATAGGTTCCTAGGTAGGATTATAAGCACTAAAATGGAGCTAAAACAGGCTGCTTCAGAGGGCTGTTAAAAACCAGTAATCTGAAAGGATAATCTCTTCAACAAATGGTGCTGGGAAAATTAGATTTTCACCTGCCAAAAATGAAGTTGAACCCCTACCTCTCAACAGACACATAATATAATTCAAAATGAATCAAGGGCCTAAATGTAAGAGCTAAAATACTAAAACTGCTAGAAAATAATATAGGAACAAATCTTCATGACCTTGAATTCAGCAATGGATTCTTTTTAAAAAAATTTTTAAATATTTTAATTTTCTTTACATTTGTAGTGGTTCATGCAAGAACTTATTTAGATACATGACTTTAAACAGCCACTTTCAATCAAATTCACCTACAATATGTTATTACTTATAATCCCAATAACGAGCTACCATCTCCTCTATCCATTCCCAAACATCTAAATTCAACCTAGTAGTTTCCTTCAATGGTCCTAACGCACTGCCAACATTTCAAATTATTGCAGATTGAATTATGCATATCATATTGCATATGTAATTAAAAATGATTATTTAGAAAGCTGTTTTATACGTACTTTCCACTCTTAGAGCATTATATACTCTACCACGAATCTGGTAGTTAATCCTAACTACAAGTAGTATCTCTTGGGCTATTTATCCTAATAAAGTGTATGACCCAATGAAAAAAATAAATTAATTAAATAAAATAAATTCAACCTAGTTAATAATTTTGTGCATATTAGATAACCACTCCCCCTTCTCTAGCTTCTGCCTCTCTCTAGGTAGCCTATATTCTACACTTGAAGACTGTGAGTTTACATGTTCTAGTTAGTTCATATTAGTGAAATCATACAATATCTGTCTGGCTTATTTCACTTAGCATTATGTCCTCAAGGTTCATCCATGTTGTCATATGCTTCAGGACCTCAATCTTTCTTACAGCTGCATAATATTCCATCATGTGTATATACCACATTTCGTTTATCCACTCATCTGTTGATGGACTTTTGGACTGTTTCCATCTTTTGCCAATTGTGAATAATGCTGCTATGAACATCGGTGTGCAAATGTCTATTCCTGTCCCCGCTTTCAGATCTTCTAGGAATTGCTGGGTTGCAGCACAACTCAATATTTAGTTTTCTGAGAAACCACCAAAATGCCTTCCACAGTGGTTGTACCATTTTACATTACCAGCAGCAATGAATAAGTGTTCCTATTCCTTCACATCCTTTCCAACATTTATACTTTTCTGTTTATTTAATGGCAGCCATTGTGGCTTTAATTCAGCAATTGATTCTAGGACATGACATCTAAAGCATGATTAACAAAAGAAACAACTAGGAGGCCGAGGGAAGTTTCTGACCTGTGCACCTGCTGCCGGGTCACTGGCCCAGCTATTGACAAGCCTGGGGCTGGAAGGAGAACCCGCCACCCGACCGCAGGCCACCTCCCAGCCGCTCCATCTCTGATGCAGGCTGCCAGGTGCGACCCCTCAGATGCCGGCCCCACCCACTATGCCCTCGCGGCCACAGGTGCCTCCTGTGCAGGTGTCTGAGTGTGTGCAGATGCAGATGCTGGCGTGCTGGCCAGGTGGCCTGGTGGAGGAGGTGCAGCTCAACTTCTACCAGCTCCTCCGTGTGCAGCAGGATGTTCCATCTGCAGACATCAGAAAAGCATATGGTAAGCCTTCACTAATCTTACATCCAGACGAGAATAAAGATGAAAATGCAGAAACTCAGTTAGACAACTGGTGGCCATTTATGAAGTTTTAAAGGATGATGAATGAAAGCAGAGGTGTGATAATATTCTGATCAATGGCCTTCCCGACTGGCGACAGCTGCCTTTCACTACAGGCAAGTGACAAAGAAGAGGAATGTGAGGGGGCATTATTCGTGTTCATCATTCTCCCCATGGGTCATTATGCTGTGGTTTGTTTTATCTACCTGGAGAAACAACCGGATGAACTGCTTAGTAGAAAAAGAGACAAAGAAAAATTAAAAAAAAGATGGGCAAGAGTGTGGATTCATCTAAACTTGGTCCTTCAGAAAAAAATGAGAGATTGCTGATGAAATCACAATGGCAGGATTTGCTTCCATGCAAGCTGGGAATGTGGTTTCACCTTACACTAAAAGCACTGCTCACCTAATCCTGGATGCTTTATATTATGCTAAATATAAAGAAACAAAATTGAAGAAAAGGGAGGATACAATAACTAGAGTTGAAATCGAAACCCTTCAAAAACAGAAGTTAAACAAAACAAAACTCTGAATTTCCTGTATACACACCTTTAGAAAGTAAACATATTCAATCTTATGATCGTAGAACTTCTACAGAAGGAATGGGGGAGCAAATGAATGATTGGCCGGAAAACAGGAACAGAACACGGAGAAAACAGGCACCTGAATGGACAGAAGAGGACCTCAGCCAGCTGACAAGGGTATGTTTAAGTTCCCAGAAGGGACCCCATGTCAATGAGAAAAGATTACCCACAAATTGGGTCTGTGACAGATGTGATAACCAAAGCCAAGCAGCTGAAGGGCTCGGTCACCCGCCCCCTAGGTGAGTCAGTTCTTCTGTCCCATGAACTCAAGCTGGTCTCTTCCTGATGCAGTCCCTCTCACAGTGGCTTCGTTAATGCAACAGTGTCATCAACCTGCTCGGGGTACTTGCTGGTTCTAACCCTCAAAGGGTATATAAATATACAGGTACCCATCAATGCAAACAAGATGTATCTGATAAGCTGGAAGAACTATAAAAACCTGTTCTTCTCTAGAACTTTGGGAGGGAGAAAGCCACACTGCACCCATCACAAATGCTCACAGTCCCCCTCACCACCCCATGCACCAAGCTACCTTTGGACTAAACATCAAGCAGCTACCCAAGCATGTGCTTGCAAAACCTATTTCCTCCATGGACTTTGGCGGATTCTCTCTCCATACTCTTGCAACTAGGAAGAAAGGAGGTGCCTCCTGAGCCTACTAACCTCACTCAAATGCAGGTCCCAGGAGGCAGAGGTAGATAGTGGGATATTCTGTGAAAGAAGCTTCTCTCCAAAACATTCTCCCTTGAAACCCCCGCAGTTTAGAGAAATGAGGATTCATGGCTCTTCAGAGAGCATGGGTTTCACCTTATACTGGAAGGTGCCGTGGAGTTGCCAAGGGCTAGTAGGGCAGCTCAAGTCTCTGTAGGTGCTGTGCAGCCCACACTTGGGCTGACTCACAGATGGAGGGTCTGGCCTGGCCCAAGCCAGGTGTCCTGCGGCTCTCTGAAGTACCTCTCAGTCATTGCCACAGACAGGCTCATGATTCCGTGCCTTATTTTGTGTTTTAATAGTCTTTAAATAGCTAATACTTTCTGAAATAAAAATATTTTTCTTTTGATTTTGCTCATGATATTAATGAAGGACCTCCAGGAAGTGATGGGACCAGTTCCAGCCATAAAGCATGCTTTTGGAAAGTCTAAAATATTTTCCTAAGACTTAATCCCTTTCAAAAACTTTGAGGTGGAAAAGTTTAAAGAAATAAAGCTGGCTTCCTTGGCAAATGTGACTTTCTTTCCACAGCCAACAAGGCAACACAGTTAAATTCAAATATCTGGCCCTTTTTTACAAGCGTCACAGTAGTGAAATGTTCATTAATAGAAACTCAAGAAAATACAGATAAACAGAAGGAAGAAAACAACAATCCTGTGTAACACACCCACTGTTGTTATTTTGAAAGATAAATTTCTTGAGCCTTTTTTTGATGCACATGTGTTCACATAACATTTTTGTAAGGCTGGGACCATACCACAGGACTGTTTTGTCATCTCTTTCATTCCATGTACTCTTATACAACCAGCATCATTTTAATGGTTACTTAGTATACCATAATGTAGATGCCTGAGAGTTTATTTCATTTACTTAACAAGTCCCCATTGTTGGACATTTTGGTTGTTTCCATTCTTTCATTATGAAACAGCTGTCTCCAAAGTGAGGTGCTCAAAATAGTTCTTTGGAATATAGAGAGACTATAATAGAATTTCTACTGATTTTTATTTTTTTATCTTAACACAGAAAGAAAGGAATTAAGCTCTAACATTGAGCAAAGGATTTAGGCCTGTAGCCCCCATCTGCTCCCATCATCACCAGGGTAGGTGTAACACAGAGAGTGGCCCCAAGGCCCCTGAGAAAAAAGTGGGGTTCCACAGAGCTCACAGCCCTTCCTAGGACCCTAGTCACTCGTTTCTGTAAGATGAATTTTTTTTTTATAGCATGGAGAGGCTTCCTAGTGTTTTCATAGATTGTTGAATTTCAAGATCAGTTTCACATTTTTCTTTTACACAAAAACAAATATTCTAAATTACTGGACAAGATAAAAATAAATTCTATTTCTTCAAATTAAGACAACATTTTAACATTGACTATGAAAGTAGTTGTTTTGAAAGGAGAAAACATTTTGAAAACAGATGTTTTTGAATGCTTTTCCATTATTACGTACTATTTTGTGACCAAAATGACATGCGAGATACTAAGAAAAACTCTCATTTCTGCAGATTTTAAAATGTAGAAAATAGAATTTAATCTGCTTAAAAACCTTTTAAACAGGGCAGTGCAACTGTGGCTCAGTGGCAGAAGTCTCGTCTGCCATGCCAGGGACCTGGGTTCATTTCCCAGAGCCTGCCCACGCCAAAAAAAAAAAAAAAATCTTTCAAACAAATACTAGTGCTCAGTGAGAGGGAGGGGTAAGGGGAATGGCATGTATGAGTTTTTTCTTTTTTCTTTTTTATTTCTTTGGCTGGAGAGATGCAAATATTCAAAAAAATGATCAGGGTGATGAATACACAATTATGTGACGATTGTGAGCCACTGATTATACACCATGTATAGAATGTTTGTATGTCAAGAATGTTTATATGTTTGTTTGTTTACAATAAAAATATTTTTAAAAAATTCTTTCAAACAACAGTGAATAAAAAAGTATTTGTGAAGTCCCCTTGGGGGAATGATGAGAAAGGGGGAAAATTCAACTTCCCCATGTAGAGAATTCCTGATAGTCTCACAAGCAGTGGGGATAACCAAAGCAATAGGCCAAGCCCTCACTCTTGGGGTTTGGTTTGTTCATATGAAACTTATCCCCACAAAGGGTAAACTAAGTCTACTTAAAATTAGGCCTAAGCCTTCCATGCAGGAGACCCGGGTTCGATTCCTGGCCCATGCACTTAAAAAAATAATTAGGCCTAAAAGTCATCCCCAGAGAACCTCTTTTGTTGCTCAAATGTGGCCTCTCTCTCTCAACCAACACACAAGCAAACTCACTACGCTCCCCCTCTCTATGTGGGACATGACTCCCAGGGGTGTAAACCTTCCTGGCAATGTGGGACAGAAATCCCAGATGTGGGACATGACTCCCAGGGGTGTAAACCTTCCTGGCAATGTGGGACAGAAATCCCAGAATGAGCTGGGATTCAACATCAAGGGATTGGGAAAACCTTCTAGACCAAAAGGGGGAAGACAAAAATGAGACAAAATAAAGTGTCAACGGCTGAGAGATTTCAAACAGTCAAGAGGTTATCCTGGAGGTTATTCTTATGCATTATATAGATATCACCTTTTTAGTTAAGGTATATTGGAGAGACTGGAGGGAAGTGCCTGAAAATGTAGAGCTGTGTTCCAGTAGCCATGTCTCTTGAAGATGACTGTATAATGATAAAGCTTTCACAATGTGACTGTGTGATTGTGAAAACCTTGTGTCTGATGCTCCTTTTATCTACGGTATGGACAGATGAGTAAAACATATAGATTGAAAATAAATAATAAGAGGAACAAATGTCAAAATAAATTTAGTAGATTGAAATGCTAGTGATCAATGAAAGGGAGTGATAAGGGGTATAGAAAAAAAATAGGGGAAATAAAGGCTAACAATATTGGGTAGATGGAAATACTAGCAGTCAATGAGAGGAAGGGGTAAGGAGTATAATATGTATGAGGTTTTTTCTTTTCTCTTTTTATTTCTTTTTCTGAATTGATGCAAATGTTCTAAGAAATGATCATGGTGATGAATATACAACTATGTGATGATACTGTGAGTTACTGATTATATGCTAAGAATAGAATGATCATATGGTAAGAAGGTTCATGTTTGTATGTTGTTATGTTTAAAAAAATTTTTTTTAATTAAATAAAATCTTTTAAACAAAATGAACTCATTTGTTAAAAATATAAAGGCATGACACCTTCCATTCAGTTGGCAAGAACAACTGATGGGTTTAGGGGGAAGATTTCTATGAAAACCTTTTAACAAGTGGTATAGCAAACTGGAATCAAAGTTTAACGAACCCAGCCAATAGCATGCTACACTTAGGTATATATGTCTTTATGAATTTGCTTTCAGCTGTGACAACCATTAAAAATCAAGTGCCAAAGTCAACTGAATCGGAACAAACCCTTTGATTCAGCATTTTACCCAGAATTAAACAATACTGAAGTATGTTCAATCTCATTGTCTGCAACATTATTGCTATTAATAGTTTCATGAGAACGTTTTCTTTCATTTAATAAGTAAAATAAAATTGTTAGATTATTTTTAAAAAAGAAAAATTCACCATGTCATCAAAATTAAAAACACCTGCGCATCAAAGGTATTATCAAGAAATTGAAAAGACAACCTATAGGATGGGAGAAAATAGTTGTAAGTCACGTATCTGATAAGAGCTCCTGGTGGTTTGGAGCTGTATGTACCCCAGAAAAACATGTTCTTAAACTTAATTCATTCTTGTAGGTGTGAACCCATTGCAGGTAAGACGTTTTGATGAGGTTATTTTCGTTAAGGCGTGGCCCAGGATGGGTCTTAATCCTATTGTTGGAGTCCTTTATAAACAGATTGAAACTCAGACAGAGTGAGAAAGCCACAGAAGAAGTAGCCAGAAGCTGAACATCAACAGAGAAAGGAGAGGCCAAGGGAGGCCAGGGGAGGCTCCCACGTGCATTGACATGTGACAAAGGAGCCAGGACCAAGGATTGCCTGCAGCCAGCCCAAGAATGCCGTGGTTTTTGGGGAGAAAACATTATCTTGATGATGCCTTGATTTGGGCTTTTTCCTAATTTCAAAACCATGAGTCATTAAATTCTGATTAAGTCAGCCCCTTGCATGGTATTTGCTTGAGCAGCCAAGGAAAGTAAAACAGGGCTTAATATCCCGACTATATAAAGAAATTCTACAACTCAACAACAAAAGACAAAAACAGCCCAGTTAAAAAGTGGGCTAAGGACTTAAACATTTTTCCAAAGAGGATATACAAATGGCCAATAAGCAAATGAAAAAGATGTTAAACATCATTAACTACACTGTAATAACACCAAGTATTGCTATTATTTTTAAAATGGGGGAAAAAACAAGTGTTGGAGAGGATGCAGAGACGTTAGAACCCTTGCGCATTGTTGGTGGGAATGTAAAATGATGCAAGCACTGTGGAAAGCAGTTCCTCAAAAAGTTAAATACAGAATTACCACATGACCTGGCAATTCCACTTCTAGGAATATATCCAAAGAAATTGAAAAGAGGGACTCAAACAGATACTTGAACACCCATATTCATAGCAGTATTAGTCACAATAGCCAAAAAGTGGAAACAACCCAAGTGTTCACCAACAGACGAATGGATAAATAAACTATGTACATTTACAGAATGGAATATTATTCAGTCATAAGAAGGAATGAAGTTCTAAGACAGTCTGCATCATGGATGAACCTTGAAACATTATGCCTGGTGAAATAATCAAGGCACATAAAGACAAATAATATATAATTTCAATTATATGAAATACCTAGAAACAGTAAATTCAGTAAGGCAGAAAGTAGATTAACAGTTACCAAGAGATGAGGGAGGGAGAGAGGAAGAGTTGTTGCTTGGTGGGCATAATGCTTGTAAATTTTGGAAATTTTTAAATAAAATTAATTTTAAAAATAAAATAAATATCAGTAAATTTATAAGTCATATTGGATAAGCTCCTGGAAGACTAATATTCAATGAAAATTTGAGATTTGGGGTACTGGGGATGATATAGGAATCTACGGTTTTTCTGGCCTCTGAAGCAGGTAGCAATTCTTCTACTAGTTCTTCATCTATCTCTTGTCTATGCATGTTTTGAACAACACTGAAAACAGTCAGTCTAGAAAGGAGCTCTCGGTAGCTATGAAGTTACATGGCCAAAGTTCTGACCAGCGAGAATTTCCCTGCAGAGGAAACTCGAATATACTTGGGAAATTGATACAACCCTGAAAACACTGATGGGAAGCCAAACAAAGCAGTGATTGAGTAAAAGCAAACAGCCTCTTTCTGCCAGTCAATACCATTGGCTCTGGGACGGCCAAAAATGAAGATCCAGAGGGACCCCTACACAGGATCTTTTTATAGCAAATTCCCCTCTGAGCTTCTTAGTTTCCTCTTAACTCCCCTTTACTTTTCTCCCTCTTTCTCACTGCCCTTCTCTTTCTTCTAAATGATTTCTCACCTTTCTCTACCAGAAGTTCTAGCTACAACCCCATGCCCACATCACAGTCAACCTTGTCAGTCATGGGAGAAATCATGATGAAAATGGGATAAAAAGTTTAGCCTCTAGACTGCACCTCTGAAACTGGGTCATTTTATGGATAAGCTAGGATCCAGGAGATAGGCAGCCTAAATTGTTTTTATTGCTGGGGAGAAGAAACTCAAAGCCAGGTTGAAGTGTTGGTATATACATAAATGATAGGATTTCAGGATTAAGGGGCTATGTTAGTCCAGGTACCCCAAGAAACAGATGCCAAGATACAGTTAAACATGCAATGATTTCATTAGGAATTCCTGGGTGAGAAAATGAGAACAGAGCTGAAGAAAGCTAAAATAACCATTGGTCTCTGTTGAAAGCCTGACCCCAAACAAAGAAGAGAGGAAACGGAAGTTGGGTGGAAGCATCTTAGACAGCTGTGGAGTCTAAAGAAGGTTCATCAACACTCAGGGAGACTTCAAGCCAAAGCTAGCCATCAAAGGAGTCCTGTATCTCCCAGGCAGAACTGTGTTCATGGCTGTGCAACCTGTGCAGTTGTACAGGGCTCCATTCTTGGTTTAATGTTCCTCTTCTAACATCATCTTGCAATTTTTGACAATATTTGAACAAGAGACTGCAATTTCATTTTGCACTGAGCACTGAAAATTATGTGGTTGGTCTTGCTCCCAAGAATAGGCCTATCACAGTATCCCCACAGAGCCCAGTAATTGGCTAGGAACAGCCAGTGGAACAGGCCTCAGCACAAACGTGGGAATGGATTACGGAGCAAAGCAACTGGCTGTTGATCAATTAGTTTCCCTATAGTTGGAGGTAGGGGAGACATGTTCTCGTGGCCACTACATGCAGTTCACCCTTTGCACCATGTGGCTCCACTTCTCCACTCAGGGACAGGGTAAAGCTCCTCTATGGTTCTGTGTTCCTTTCTTCCTGAGGGGCAACTCAGAAGAAGGAATTTACTAATGCGTTACAGCCCGCCCCCTTCCCCAACAAGATCACCAGAGTTGATGTCAGTGCCACAACTAAAACTCATCCTCTTCTTCTCCACTGTCTGTTCTAAATCCTTTTCACCCTCAGCTATCACCTCAGCAGGTCTTGTCTGCTTACTGGTAGTGTGACTCAAAATTTTATTCCTGAGCAGTCTGAACTCTTGATAATCATACTCTTCTCAGTGGTTGCTGAGTCTGTTGTCCATAAAATGACACAATTTCAAAGGTGCCCAGTCAGTGATAGAATTCTCACAGGCCATTGGGAAATCCAGGTTCGATTCTTGGCCCATGCACCAAAAAAAAAAATTTGTGAACAAAATTCCTTATGATATACATATCACATACCTGCCTGTGGGTACATATGTATAGATATAGAAATACATATATGTAGGGAGGTACATAAAAAATAATAATAAATTATGGCTAAGAATTACTTCCAGAGGAACTCTTTCGTTGCTCAAGTGTGGCCTTTCTCTCTCAAGGCCACCTCTACAAATGAAATTATTATCCTCCCCTGTATGTGTGACATGACATTCAGGGGTAAAAGCCTATGTGGCAACATGGGATATGACTCCCTGGGATGAGCCTGGCCCTGGAACCATGTGAATGACAAGGCCTCCCTGACCAAAAGGAGGAAAAAAATTGTAACAAATAAGGTTATTGGCTGAGAGAGTTTAAATAGAGTTGAGAGACTTCTCTGGAGGCTACTCTTACACCAGCCTCAGCTCAATATTGCTATTTATCATGGTTTGCCAAACTCCCAACCAAAACCATTCCTGCAAACCCTAAAGAATACCTAGGGCTTTACCTGAGATTCTACAAAGGTGCCATGAACTATGATTACTTTCCAGAAGCCTACAACCTCCAGATGGGTTCCTAGGCCAAATAAATCCTAAAACCCAAAGGGGTCAGTCTCCCTAAAACATCATCTAATTCTATCCTCCTATCCCATATTATCAACAGCCCCTTCCAACATGAGAAAGTTAGAATGGGCATGGCCCAAATACCCCTAAAGACTGGAGAAAGAACAAAGGAGAAGGGAGAGTTATAACAAAGAGATAAGATTTAACAAATGAGTATGACGCTGAATCATTATATTGATATTTCTTTTAGTCTCCAATGTCTTGGAGCAGCCAGAAGGAAAAACCTAAAATTGTGGAACTGTAACCCATACCAAACTCTGAAATATGTTCTACAACTAATTGTTGCAGTGTACTTTGAAATGTATTGTTTTTTTGTATATATGCTATTTTTCACAAAAAAAAAAAAAAAGAGAAGGAGGAATATAACAGAGAAGATAGGATTTAACAAATGAGTATGACTGCTGAATTACTGTATTGATATTTCTTTTGGTCTCCAGTGTCTTGGAGCAAGCTAGAAGAAAACACATAAAAGTGTGGAAGTGTAACCTATGAGAAATTTTAAAATCTGTTGTATGACTACTTGTTAAAATGTGCTTGGAAATGTAATGCTTTTTTGTATATATGTTATATTTCACAATAAAAAAAAATGTTAGGGCAGTGCAGAATTCTCGCCTGCCATACAGCAGACCCGGGTTCAATGGGTGATCTGCAGACTCAGTGGGCCCACTGTAAACTGGACTTTATCCAGAACCCCATTTTTCATGTGCTCCCCACTCTAACAGGGGAGTCATTATATTCCTTTGGATCTCTAGGTATCATTTCAACTCAAATCCAATATTCAAAAGGGTAATAACTGATTATCCATCTTTTCCCAGTGTACACTCACCAAGTAAATGGCCATAGGTCCCTTTGAGGAAGACTAGGGGAATTATCATGGGATGCACTTGCCACAGGGCTGCAGGGTCCTTCATCCCATCACCTCTTCAGCCAATGGGTTGCAGATCTGAAAATTGACACAAGTTTGGGAATTGAGTAATATCATGACTTTTTTTTTAAATAGATCTTTTATTCTTTTAAATAGATCATGGATCAGCAATCTATAGCCCATGGGCCAAATCTAGCCAGCTACCTGTTTTTTATTTTGTTTTATTTGTTTTTTAATATTTTTTATCGAGAAATCTTCACACATATACCGTCTATACATAGTATACAATCAATGGCTCACAATATCATCACATAGTTGTGTATTCATTACTATAACTATTTTTTAGAACATTTGCATCACTCCAAAAAAGAAAGAAAAAGAAAAAACTCATACATCCCATACCCCTTACCCCTCCTTTTCATTGACCACTAGTATTTCAATCTATCTAATTTTTTACCCTTCCCCCTATTTATTTATTTATTTATTATCCATATTTTTTTACTCATCTTTCCATACCCTGGATAAAAGGAGCATCAGACACAGGTTTTCATAATCACATAGTCACATTGTAAAAGATATATACTTATACAATCATCTTCTAGAATCAAGACTACTAGAATGCAGCTCAACAGTTTCAGGTACTTCCCTCCAGCCACTTCAATACACCATAAACTATAAAGGGTTATCTATATATACATAAAAATAACCTCCAGGAATACCTCTCAACTCTGTTTGAAATCTCTCAGCCACTAAAATTTATTTTGTCTCATTTCATTCTTCCCCCTTTTGGTCAAGAAGGCTCTCTCAATCCCATGATGCTGGGTCCTGGCTCATTCTGGGAGTTCTGTCCCACGTTGCCAGGGAGATTTATACCCCTGGGAGTTGTGTCCCATGTAGGCGGGGAGGGCAGTGAGTTTACATACCTGAGTTGGCTTAGCGAAAGAGACCACACCTGAGCAACAAAAGAGGTTTCAGGGGGTGACTCTTAGGCATCATTATAAGTAGGCTTAGTTTCTCCTTTGCAAGAATAAGTTCCATAAGGGTGAACCCCAAGATGAGGACTCAGAGAAAGAAAAATGAAGTGGGAAGTCTCACACTACCCGATTTAAAGCATATTTGCAAACTACAGTGATCAAAACAGCATGGCACTAGCATGAAGATAGATATACTGACCAATGGAATTGAACAGAATATTCACAAATAGACCCTCACATCTATGGACAATTGATCTTTGATAAGGTGGCCAAGCCAACCCACCTGGGACAGAACAGCTTCTTCAATAAATGGTGCTTGGAGATCCGGATATCCATATGCAGAAGAATGAAAAAGGATCCATATCTCACACCCTGTACGAAATTAACCCAAAATGAATCAAAGACCTAAACATTAGAGCTAAGGCCATAAAACTTTTAGAACAAAATGTAGGGAAATATCTTATAAATCTTGGAATAGGAGGCAGTTTCCTAGTCCTTACACCCAAAGCAGGAGCACTGAAAACACAAATAGATAAGTGGGAACTCCTCAAACTTAAACACTTTTGTGCATCAAAGAACTCTGTCAGGAAAGTAAAAAGGCAGCCTATGCAATGGGAGACAATATTTGGAAACCACATACTAAATCAGATAGGGATTTAGTATCCAAAATATATAAAGAGATTCTTCAACAACAAAAAGACAACCCAATTTAAAAATGGGCAAAAGCCATGAACAGACACTTCTCAGAAGAGGAAATACAAATGGCTAAAACGCACATGAAAAGATGCTCAACTTCACTGGCTACTAGGAAAATGAAAATCAAAACCACAATGATATATCATCTGATACCCACTAGAACAGCCATTATAAAAAAAAAAACAGAAAATGACAAATGCTGGAGAGGATCTGGAGAAAAAGGCACACTCATCCACTGTTGGTGGGAATGTAAAATGGTACAACCGCTCTGGAAGGCAGTTTGGAGGTTCCTCAGGAAGCTAAGTATAGAACTTCCATGTGATCCAGCAATGCCTTTACTAGGTATATATTCAGAGGAACTGAAGGCAAGGACATAAATGGACATTTGCACACCAATGTTTATAGCAGTATTATTTACAATTGCCAAGAGATGGAAACAGCCCATATGTACATCAATGGACAAGTGGCTAAACAAGCTGTGGTACGTACATGTGATGGAATATTATGCAGCTGTAAGATAATAAAGTCATGAAGAATGTTAACAACATGAACCTTGAGGACATTATGATGAGTGAAATTAGCCAGAAACTAAAGGACAAATACTGTACGGTCTCACTGATATGAACTAACATTAATGAGTGAACTATGAGAGCTGAAGTTTAGAACACAAGTTATCACAAGATAGAAATAGGTGGGGTCCCTGGACTAGATAATTCCTGAAACCTAGAAGGCCCAGCCTCTCCAGAACATTGAGTAGTTCCATATCCCTACCCCATATTATTGACAGACCCTTCCAACATGAATAAGTTAGAATGGCCATAGCCCAAACACCCTAAAGAGAAGGATAGAAAGATCATAGCTGATGGTGGAGTTATACAGAGAAGATAGGATTTAACAAATGAATATGATTGCTGAATCATTAAATTGATATCTCTTTTAGTCTCTGGTATCTTAGAGCAGCTAGAAGTAAAAACCTAAAATTGTGGAATTGTTCCTGTATGGGGTACTGCTGACTTTCATAGCTTCAGAACTCTAATGCTGAGTCTCAGGTGTCACATAAATACCCAAAGTTTTTGGGAATGACCAGGTTATATACAAACAGCTCAGTATCTCAGAATTCAGAAATATATGTGACTGCGGCAAGAGCTTACAATCTAGGACCCTTTACAATAGGCCCCAACCTAGTGACCCATGCTCTCAACTTCAGTTCACCAAGTTTTTATATTATAGTGAGTTCATATGAGTGAGGCACGATAACA
>PVIY010050781.1:0-16002 GCA_004026745.1 Myrmecophaga tridactyla
TGTGTGTGTTTGTGTGTGTGTGTGTGTATAAATATACTAGTACTCCTGGAGTCCCAGAGAAAAAGAAAAGGAAAACGCTTTAGGCAAAAAAGCTCAGACTTAGTTTCTGTAATTACTGTAAACAAACCTGGACATTGGAAAGAAACTAGCCTCTGAAGTTTCCCAATGACAGCAAGTAGCAGCCTCTGGAAAGGGCAGACTTTTCCAATTATCCGGGTCACAGCTTTAGGCATAATAGACCTTAAATAAATGGAAACAATTAAAAGAAGAGTGTCAGAACTCTCATTAACACTAAGCCCAACTTTAGTGTCTTAAATTCCACCACCCTCATCGAAAATTTTTTAAAGCCAGTCTTCATTCTTTCTGTCTCACTTATCCCTGCCCCTAGGGCCTAACCAGCTAAGCAGCTGCGGGGAGGGTGGGGACAGAAGGGTGGGGAGGTGTGGACTTTGGGCACAGAAGAAATGCTGCAGAATAGGCCTTGTTTGTTGTGCAAGAATTTTCCAATCAAAATTATTTTTAAAATAATACCTTAGCGACAGTAACCATAGTAAACAAATAATTATTAAAATATAAATAGCCTTAGGGTAGGAGTAATGAAATAATAATTAATTGCCAACTTCCAGTAAGTAAGAGAAAATGTCCTTGAGAGCTATAAAAAAAGTTTTCATGGGACATATTAACCAATTGTAGTATATATTCCAGTGCTTGATACTCAATTTACTTTTGAGGTTCTTCATAATTTTAGGATATTATGAAAGCAGAGATTTTTTTAAACCTCCAATAGAAGGGTTGAAAAAGCAAATACGACTGCAAAAAATGAACTGACAAAGTCAAGTCCTGTTTCTATTTTTATGATGAATTTTTCAATTAAATAAGTACAATTTTATTCCACATAAGTATGTGCTTCTTATACATATATATTAGATCTTATTAATAGTAAAAAATGTAAGTTTGTGTTTAATAAATTCATTATTTTGACAAACTTTATTTCCAAAATATTATGTTTTGTAAGATGTTTAAAGATAATATCAAAGGTCTTTTTGGTAATTTAAAGTATGCCAGTATGCAAAACACACAAGATGTGCTTTAATAAAGAAAAGTATGTAGGTATGCCCTTAAGAATGTGTAGGGCAAAACCTGAGGGGATATGGAAATTTGTACATTTCTGAAAGAGAATATTTTTGTAGCCCTTGCTGACTATTAGCCCTGAATGGATATAGAAAATCATGGAGTTTGTGAAAGTGAGTATAGTTTATTGTAATCAATACTGACTAAAATTTGATGAGCTTGCCTAAGGGAGTATGGTTCGTTCTAAAGTATAATGTCTAGTTCTAATATGCAAGACAAGACTTGAATGGGTATGAAAAGTTGTAGAAGGTCTGTGAAAGTGAATTCTGCCTGTCATTGTCAACATTAATCCAAAATCTGATAGTTCTATTTTAATATTTTTAAAGGAGCTTTTGTGTCAAACTGTGTATTAATAGAAAACTGGAGTTTAGTTTTCTCCATGTTAAAATAATGTGGATTGCTGGTCTGCTCTTAATGAAAGCTTGTAAAAAGTTTTCCTTAACCATCTGAGTAATCTGTTTGGAAGACAAAGATTTTATTTCATTTCAGCATATCTTTATTGATGTTTATGCTGACCTTATCATCCTATATTTCAGAAGACAAGTCTTTTCATTTTTAAAGGAAACTGTGACTAGAATTTGTGAATCTTTCACCTTGTAAAAGTGAGGTGCTAAAATAGCTTAACATATCACATAGTAGTTGTTAGCTGAATTTTATGGGTGAAGTGATATTCATATATTTAGAGATTGTATAAAATTCCTAAACTCTTGACAATGTTCTCACTGTCAATGTTATATAGGGATACTGATCTGTGTGATTAGACAACAGTGTGATATTGTTTGTCCTGGTTTCAGTTATTCTTAATAAAAGCTTATAGGTCAGGAAACAACTAAATTTAGTTGTCAATTACACTACTTTGCTCTAATGCTTCTCTAAAATGACATGCTGTCAGCTATAAGTCAAAATTTCATCTTCAACAAAAAGGGACTTTAAAAGAGAAGCAAGACAAGTATATAAATTATGTTCTATTTGTTAATTAACATAACCCTGTCAAATGTGTAAAGATGAGACAGGACAAAACTTCTGCTATGGTTTCTGGTTGATGACCTGAAAATAGCTTCATTTTTAATTCTTAAAAGAAAATTAGGGCTTAAATTGTAAACTCTTACAGCAGTCATATCTACATTTGAGCTTTAACTGTTATCTCCAAACTTTGAGATGTTTTGCTCTTGGTGTATAACTTGGAAATTTATGTATATCTATGACACCTGAGACTTGGAGTTAAATTTCTATACCTCTGAAAATGAACACGACTCCATAACACAACTGTTAAAGAAGTTGAAAAGGATATCAGACTTCTATTAGAGATGTGAATGAACCTGTTCTGGATAGAACTAATGCAAATTCGAATACAGTGTAAAAGAGGATTTTGTCCTTATTCTCTTTCTTCTGGTGTCATACATTTCCCCAGCCCTCCTCCTCCAACCGTATTCACACACACTACCCCGAGTGAGTCCACAGGTAACTGAAACAGAGATAGCACCTTCAGTCAGTCTGTCAGGCGGTCACTAGATGGGTTGGAACAGACCTACGTGGGCACTAATTTGTGAGTGAGGTGTTCTCTGTCCCTCTACAGCCAGGGCCCAGGGACCCACATGGGAACATGGGCTGCCATCCTACAGGCTGTTGCTGAACAGAGGGGTAAGGGGGGAGAGAGTAAAATGACACAATGCTATCCTACTGATTTTGAGTTTTTTTCTTGATTTGGTGTTTGATTTGCTGTAACTCTTTGACTATTTTCCAGAGTTCTAAGAAATTTAATTCTGATGATTTGGTTTTTGATGTTTCAGTGGAAGAAGGGCAGTTGAGCATTTCCTACTGGCTGACATCCAAAAGCCATCATCTGCCTTTTAATGCATAGTAACTCTTGTCTTCTAGAAGGCTGTAATTTTACTCTAGTCTTATGTACAAGTCATTTTTTTGATGCTTGTTCCATTTTATGTATTTAAGGACACCTGCCCCAAAGTCATAAAAATAATATCTTTTCTTCTAATGCTATTATAGTTTTATCTACATTTTTACATTAGATTTTATCTGGAATTTCATCAGTGGTGTTCAATCTAGGTTCCTCTTGCTGGGAGAGGGGTAAGATGCTGAATGAGTGGACTGTCTGCCCGTAGGTCTACTCTGTGAGATTTCACTCAATAATAGGTTCATCTCCTTAGAAAACAATAGGTGATCACTGATCTACACCATTCCAATTTCCTGTTGCAGATGCTAAAGAGAGTGTTTCCTATGCACCAAGCAAAATACCAACACCTGAATCTCCCTTCACTCCCTAAACAGCCAACTGAGATGCCTGCCTTTTCTTTATGCTCCTGTCACTGGACTTATTGCATCTGGTTAAAAGTTTCTGACCAGGTCTTAAACCACTGTTTAGCCACCTAGCTAATTGGACTTGGTGTCAAGTACCCACTCCTGGGGTTTGTTACATGTGTAAGTGGGCTAACACATGCACAGATCTTAAAACAGTGCCAGCACAAGTGTTCAATAGTCATTTTGTATTGTCTGACATTTTTAGGATGATAAATGTAAGGGGTTAGCACATAATTGCTTTAAAAATGATTAAGACTATCTGCTTAATAGAATTCTTATCAGCTAGCAATACCATGTACCAAATACACGTTTGTGACAAAGGGTACAAAGTGCTTATGTCCTTTCATCTTCACTACAACCCAATGAATGTCATTATTTTTAATAGTCCCCATTTCCCAATAGGAAAATCAAGCCTAGGGAAGCTTCATGCACCTGGGCAGGCCACAAAGTAGCAAGCCAAGTCACCTGTCAAAACCTCTGCTGCTAAACACTTTGCTTTCCTGCCTTTTATATCATGATGCAACATGGAAGTAACCCCATCTCAGGACCCTTTAGCTCCCTTGTGCTAGTTTAAATCTGTTATGTACCCCACAAAAGTCTATGTTCTTTAAATCTATTTTCGAGGGGGACCTATTGAAGGGTGGGATGTTTTTATTAGATTCTTTCTATGGAAGTGTGACCCTACCCATTCGAGGCAGGTGTCATGGTCAGGTTCATGTGTCAACTTGGCCAAGTGGTGGTACCTGTTTGTCTGGTTGGACAAGTGCTGAGGCCAGAATTAAATCATGATCATATCAGCTGCATCCACAGCTGATTCCATTTGTAATCAGCCAAAGGGATGTCTTCTGCAATGAGTGATGCTTAATCTAATCACCAGAAGCCTTTTAAGGAGGATTCAGAAGAGACAGGCTCTATTCCCACTTCAGCTGGCGAGCCTCTCCTGTGGAGTTCATCCAGACTCTCCATCAGAATCATCAGTTTCACAGCTTGCCCTACAGATTTTGGACTCTATGTTCCCCTGATTATTTGAGATACTTTTATAAATTTTATATTAATGAATATTTCCTGTTGATTCTGTTTCTCTAGAGAACCCTAACTAATACAGTGGATGTGCTGGTTTGAAAGAGTTGTGGACTCATAAAAACCCTGTCCTTTAATCCTGATTCAGTATTGTTAGGTTGAAAACCTTTGCTTGTTTTCATGGAGTTCAAACCACTTAGGTCACCAACTGTGGCCTTTTGATTAGATTATTCTGTGGAGATGTAACATGCTTAATTGTGGGTGGGGCCTTTTCATTAGATGGAGATGTGATTCCACCCATTCAAGGTCGGTCTTAGTTGGTTACTAGAGTCCTTTAAATGGGGAAACATTTTTGAGAAATTTCAGCTGCAGATGCTTAGAGAACAGTTACTTCACAGCCAGCAGAGACACAGACACTTGAAGATGCTTGGAGTGCTGACAGAGTGGGCAGATGCTTAAACACAAGTGTTTGGAGATGCAAAGCCCAGCAGACATTGCCATGTACCTTCCCATGAGATGCTAAGCAAGCCAGAACCCAGAAGTGTGTCCTGGAGGAGCCACAGATGCTTAGAGAGGAAACCACTGGCATCAGAAGCTAGAGGCAGCAGAACCAGAGACAAAGACCATCAATGCCAGCCATGTGGCTCCCCATGTGACAGACATCAGCCTTCCTTGAGTCAAGGCATCCTTCCTTGGATGCCTTACATTGGCTATTTTATGGCCTTACTAGAAACTTGTAACTTCATTCCCTTTTTAAAGGCCATTTCTGGTATATTGCATTCTAACAGTATTTAACAAACTGAAACAGTGGGTCTTAGTCCCTTCCTGGAGCCTTTTATGAGACAGACCCAAGAGAAGTTAAGAAAGAAAATGCCCAGGGATAAGCAAGGAGGACCCACAGGTGCTGAGAGAGTCATTTGAAATGAGAAGCCAGGAGAGAAGGACAGGAGTCATCATATGTGCCTTTCCATATGTCAGAGGACCCCCAAATGACAGCTGCCTTTCTTCCAAGAAAGTCTCCTCTTTTTTGATGCCTTAATTTGGACATTATCATGGCCTTAGAATATTAACTTGTAACTTAATAAATCCCTTTTGTAAAAGGGAACCCATTTCTGGTACAGTGCATTCCAGAAGCTTTAGCAAACCAGTACACCCCCATTTCCCCCAAAATGTCCCCTCATTTTTCTTGATTGTATCAGTCCCTGTGCACTGGTGGGAGGGAGCCTCCAAGCCCTGGGGTGGTCTGATGGCCACATAGGCCCTATTGACCTGTCCACTCAGTGTCTCTTCTCATGGTGCCTACCCTTGGGGAGGGTGTGGGCTGCACTGTACAGCTCCTTTGGGGTTGAAAATAAGTTGGAGCCTAGGGTCATGCAGAGAAATGAATGGGCAATAAGTGTGGAAAATGCAACAATGAGGAAAAGTGCAGGATCTCAGGGAACCCTCAGCAGGGAGGGCTGGGAGGTGGGGTAGGGGTAATTTGGGGGCTTCTGAGGAGGCTGTTGGCACATTCCCTTTCAGAGTCTCAGTCCCTCTGACCCAAGTAAGAGGGATAGTCCATATTTCCGTGTATATTCATGAGGACTTCAGAAGCAGATTCTGTGGAGGAGCTCAGAGTCTATGAAGTGCTTTTCTGACTTGTGCTGGGATTGTGGAAAACCCCAAGTGCTGGTGTGTGCCAGTTTGAAAGGATTATGTCCCCTAGAAAAGCCATGTTTTAATCCTTATCCAATCTTATGGGAGCAACCATTTCCTTTAATTCCTATTCAGCACTTCAGGTTGGAGATTTGATTAAATTATTCCATGGAGATGTGACTCACCCAATTGTGGGTATTAATTAGAGGGAAATGTGGCACCACCCATTCCAGATGGGCCTTGATTAGTTTACTGGAATCCTTATGGAAGGAATATACCCCCTTTGAAGTAGTTCTTGCAAGAATTTATTTATATTTCTAATGTTAATCAGTGGGACACACATGTTTATACAACCCCTTTCAATCATGTTTACCTTCAATATGGTAATATTATATAGACTCAATAAAGAACCGCCTTCACTTCTAACTATTCCCTTACACTTGAGCTCAACTTCATTAGTGAACTATTCACCCATCTCTGGCTTCTATGTATCTCTAAGGCACTTATATTCTGTACTATAAGCCTCTGATTTTACCTTTACCATGGGCATAAAATTGGAGTCATATGAAATATATTCTTTTGTGTCTGGCTTATTTCACTCAGCATTATGTCCTCAAGTCTCATCCATCTTGTCATGTGCTTCTGATGTCATTTTTACTTACTGCTGCATAATATTCCATCATTTGTGTATTTTATTAATCCACTCATCTGTTGAATGACCTTTAGATCGTTTCCATCTTTTGGCAATTGCGAATAATACTGTTATGAACATCGGTGTGCAAATGTCTGTTTGTGTCAGTGCTTTCAGCTTTTCTGGGTATACACCTAGTAGTGCTATTGCTGGGTCATAGGGCAGCTCAATATTTAGTTTCCTAAGGAAGCATCAAACTGCCTTCTATAGCAGCTGTACCATTATATATTAGAACAGGCAGTGCATAAGTGTGCCAATTTTCCACATCCTCTCCAACATTTCCAGTTTCCTGTTTGTTTAATAGCAGCCATTCGTATAGACATGCAGTGATATCTCATTGTAGTCTTGATCCGCATTTCCCTTATTGCTAATGAAAGTGAACATCTCAGCTGTAGTGCTGCAGCTGTCCACTTCTGGGTGGTCACTGCATATCATGCAGAATCATCTGTAAACCAGGCCTGAGTTTTCTCTTCCTCAGTCAACTGAGTGTAAACAACTCCCCTGGAGGCCATAGCTCTAGACTGAAAGAGAAGGGAGAAGGTAATGTGACAGGAGTGGAGGCCATGGGTATTTGGACCATTTCCCCATGTAAATTACTTGTGTCTTCAGAACCTGCTCAAGCCCTATCTCTAATACACCATTTCCATTTTATGGTATAATGCTACTGGGCATGACCAAGTTTGTGCCTTGGTGGGTCAGACAACACCCAGCTCATGCTAGGCAACTCAGGTCTATTTGTAACTTGGTGGCCCATGGTTAAGTGCTCAGTCTCTACTAAGGCCTGGTAGCAGGCCAAAAAGCTGTTTGTCAAAAGGAGAGTATTTATCTGCAGTGGACGGTAAGGCTTTGCTCCAAAATCCCAAAGTTCTGCATTAAGATTCTCCTAAAGGGGCCTGCCAGAGACTCCAGACAGCATCCCTATGTGCCACTGGCAATTCTGGCATCACTGTATCTGTTGTATCATATGGCCCAGGTGGCAGAGCAGTTTGCACAGCATTCTGGAAGTGCCACAGAGCCTCCTCTTCTTCTGGTCCCCACTCAAAAATAGCAACATTTTCAGTCACTCTGTAAATGGGCTGGAGTAACACACCCAAATGAGGAATATGTTGTCTCCAAAATCCAAAGAGGGCAACTAGGCATTATGCCTCTTTTTGGGTCATAGGAGGAGCCAGATTCAACAGCTCATTCTTCACCTCAGGAGGTATTTCTCAACATGCCACACATCAATGAACATCTAAAAATTTCACTGAGGTGGAAGGACCCTATATCATTGTTGGATTTATCTCTCATCCCTTGACACAGAAATACCTTTCCAATAAGTTTAGAATAGTTGCTACTTCTTGCTCACTAGGTCTAATCAACGTCATATCGTGTGTGATGTCTTGTGGGAGGGAGAAATGATCAAGGATACTGTGGACAAGATTGTGACATAGGCCTGGAGAGTTGATATACCCTTGAAGCAGGACTGTGAAGGTATACTGCTGGCCTTGCCAGCTGAATGCAAACTGTTTCTGGTGGCCCATATTAATAGCTACTGAGAAAAAAAGCATTTGCCAGATCAATAGCTGCCTGTCAGGAACAGGGGCTGTGTTGATTTGCTCCAGCAATGATAACACATCTGGAATAGCAGCTGCAATTGGAGTCAACACTTGGTTAAGTTTATAATAATCCAGTCATCTTCCAAGACCTATCTCTTTTCTGCACAGTAGGAAAGTAGAATGAGGATATGGTGGGAATCATCACCACTGCATCCTTCAAGTCCTTAAGAATGGAACTAATCTCTGCAATTCCTCCAGGAATATGGTATTAATTAACTCACAGTGAAGAATCAATGGATCAGTCAAGCATAGAAACAGAACTGTGAGAGAAATTGTGTACTTGAACATAGAAAAGTGGAAATATTTACAGCAGGCAGCAATGGAAACTCTTAAAAATCATGCAAGGAATGAAATGGATGAACCGCTTTTGAAAATATTGTGCATGGTATCTCACAGCTGTGGTATGTCACTCCCCAACCCCCTTAGTTTTATTCACCTGTTCATGTCATGAGTAGAGAAATTCTTTTGCTCATGGGACCAAGGGGGATGACCAAACAGCAGGATTTCTTTTGTAATAGTATGTAGCAAAAGACAAATATATATATATACTGAAATATGTATAAAATGGATTAATAAACAACTATAGTCCTAAGAAATAATAAGAAACAATAGTGAAAATGAAAGAACTTATGCTAGTGGCAGAAACATGAATATCATTACTAAAATGTTAGAAAAAGAAAGTAACTCATGGAAACACACAGTATGATATACTCCTCCTACGCATTTTTAAAAGACATGTTAAGATTCTAGAGAAAGGAAACATATGACATACGGAAAACTCAGAGCTTTGGACAGCCTCTCCAGCAAGAATTATCCTGCTCCACTCTTATGATTGTTAAGCAAACTCCTTATGCAACAGTAAATGCAAGACACATAGATTATTTAAATTAAGGCAGAGATCTTTACAATGATGAAGTTGGAACTGATTAGTCAAATCAGTGTAAATATAAATATAAATATACTACTATTTCACTAAACTACCCTGCCTTTACTCCTTGGAAGGGACCCTAGAAACTGGGGGCCTTTCCTAGAAAAAGGCCTGGGATCTTGTAGGAGCCAAGGGTTAAAACAAGACCTGCAGAATTTGTTGGGAGCAGCTGGCATTAAAGTGGTGGCAAGAAATTGAGGAGACAGTTATTTGATTAATGAAGAACAGCCTGGGAGAGAGAGAATGTTTTTTGTGTCTTAGCCCCAGGTTCTTTGTGGTCATCTTAAGTAAGCACTCTGTATTCTCACCAGGTGCATGCGTACTATTTGTCACGTGAACCCTGCAGTATATAAGCAGGAACCAGTTAAGAATAAAGTTGTCTGATGTCTCTGGTCTGTTATTGCTGAGCTTCAGACCCCCTGAACCCATCTTTGTTTGTCTTTTATTCTTTCTTTCTCATCATTCCTTAATATCCTTCAAGCTCTGTTTCATAGGAAGCAACAGGGTCTCTCTGGTAATTTCCAAACACAGTTTGGATTGCCACCTCGCAATAACCAGCATTTCCAGTTCAGCCATGCCAGTGCAGAAAGAGTAAAGCCCGAAGGAGAAATGAAGACAGGTTCCATTTATTGATCACTCATTATGTACAAGGTGGCGTGACGTGTGCTGTAGGCTTGGGTGCAGTTTGGCTCCTATATTCATACATTCACCCCTCTCTTCAATGAATCTTCCTATCAATGGAGCTGTATGTGCCAGTACTGTAGGCAAATGAAGGTTACACCGTGGTCATCAAGAGCTGGTCTCCACTGACAGTGCAGCCCTCCTCTGGACTCATGCCTGAGAACTAAAAGCTCAGTGAAGCATCAGGGTCCCCTCTGCTTCTTCTTGTACAAATGGAAAACCTCATATCCATTTTCTCACTCTGCATGAGCAAGTAGCTGACAAAGATCGTGCGGGGCATGACCAGGTCTGGCTTCTGGAGAGAGAACCAGGGGTCCTTCTACGTGGGCTCCTGGAGAGCAAGGTGTGCACCTGAAGGTCAGGGCAGGAGGGGAAACAGGATGTGAGTGTGGGGCTCCTGCCCTGGAAAAAAGGACGTTCCCTTCAATTGTGTGAATTAGGAGATTAACTGATTCACAGATGTGCATCTTTAGCTTCAAGGGGAAATGTGGGCCAATGAATGTTCAGCTCTGGACAATCAGATTTCCTATTTCTCCATGAGGAGAATGTGTGGAAAGAGTAAACAGAAGGGTCAGACATGGGAGG
Organism: Myrmecophaga tridactyla; assembly: GCA_004026745.1. Classification (NCBI taxonomy): domain Eukaryota; kingdom Metazoa; phylum Chordata; class Mammalia; order Pilosa; family Myrmecophagidae; genus Myrmecophaga; species Myrmecophaga tridactyla. The sequence goes on from PVIY010050781.1 coordinate 10,586, forward strand.
TGAAAGTTCTTCTGTCACCCAAGGCTGTGACAGGAAGTAACCGGCCCCTACACTCACACTGACAATACTAACCTCTTCTTCTCTATCTACTCAGTTATACAATTTATTAGAATAATTATTGCATACCTGCTGAGAACTTTAACTTTAAAAAAGCTGTGACTAATTTCTCTCCAAAAGAGAATTCCCAGTGACACTTGCGCTTACTTCCTTGAAAACCAAATTGTCTGAACTGCAATCAGCCTTATGATATTCAACCCTCATATTTATGAAGGTCCAAATATTTATTTTGGAATACATTCTATTGTTTTGCATCAATATTAAATTTATCTTATATTGAATTTTAATTTTGACCCCCTTTGAATATTTCAAAGCATTCCTTAGCTAGTTATTATAAAAGCCATTTTATGATTATTTTTAAAAGGAACTTGTTCCTTTAAAAAAATGACAAAGATCAAAATAAAGGAAAATAATACTGGCAATCCCTCCCTTCAGAAATAATATTTTATTTTTTGAAGCCTAATTTTCAGATTTTTTCCAGCTTAAAAACAAGAGCTTATTAGTGAAGTAAGGTTTTGCAAACTATTTTCACTCCTTATATCCTGGAAAATTTTCTGTCAATTCAAGTTCTTAGAGGATTTAAAAAAAATTTCTAATTTCTTTATAGATATAATTAACAAAACATGCCATTCTGTTAAATAGTACAATGCAATCCTATATTCACAGTTGTGCATAAACTAAGAAAATTAATTTGTTAGTGAAAAGATTTCATTATACCAAAAAAAAAATGCCATGCCCAATGTCAGTTATGCCTGTTTTCCTTGTCCCCCAGCACTTATTAGCAACCACTAATGCGCTGTCTGTCTCTACAGAATTGTCAATGCTTTATAGAAATGAAATCCATGCAGAATATATTCTCTGGTCTTGGGCTTCTTTCACCTCACATAATCTTCCAGTTGTCCACCATGTTGTGGCATGTATCACTATACAACCCATCCCCATTAGCTCCCAGGAGGGAGAGGAGAATGGTTAAACCATTCTAAGCCTCAGGTCCATTACATGATTAAAACCACAGAATTGGGTGGGTGAACGTGAACATTCTGCCACGCAGGTTTTGCAGAAATTTCAGTTTGGTGCAACAAGCTGCAAGGAGTTTTTCAAGAGCCTACTGGAGGCATCAAGCTGGAGGGTGTCCATTGAGCAGTACTTCATGAGTGTCCCTGGTTCTTCATGCTCTGTGCAATCAGACTGATGGCCAATGACTTTGCCTGCCCAAGGTGGTGCTCTCTAGTGAGTGGAGGTCCCTGGGGAGGGTTTCACAAAGACCTTCAAGGACTTAGACATTTCTCTGAAACACCTCATGTTGTGGGGTGCACCGAAAGAGAGACCACACAATTCAAAACTGCAAGCCAATTTGGAGTCTTTATTAGCCGGCCGGCGACTGCCTCAGAAACCTCCAAAAAAGAGGATTCAGACAGCAGCCCCTAGAGGTTTTCAAGGTGTGCTTATAAAGGCTAAAATTATGTTGTGGTTTTGCAGTTGCTAGCAAGCAAGTTTATCATAGAAGCAGAAAAATGCCGTTAGCTGTTGCCAAAACACATCCCATTTTCTCAGTTTCCTAACATTGGTTATTGTTTAACTCTTGGGGACATTCCACCCCAGTGTTGTGGGGACTTTCCCTGCTTGGGCCTGATCGATTGCTCCTACTTGGGCCTGATTGATTGCTCCTGGCCCTCCACATTCCCCACTGGTTTTATGAGAGAATCAAATCATTATTTCTTTATTTTGATTATAAATCTGTTGATATTGGGTTCCAAAGACTAATAATTTAACAGTTTGTATTTTTCTTTGCACATATGAGGTTAGAAAGTTGATTACACAGGGTCCAAACATTAAGCCTAATAAATATGAGAATTAGGGGCCCTGCTATGGTGGGCAAATGCGTGGTCAGCCATGGGGACCAGGAAAATAAGTTTTCACATCACTGGCAGGGGTCCCGTCCACCAGGCCTCTGAGGTGGCTGGCTGAAGCCTCTTTATCCAGACTAGGTCTCCAGACTGCACCTGAAATAGATCTTTTTTAGGGGCAGGATTTTTTGGTCCCAGATGGGCTGCTTTCACCAGTTCATGAGTTTGCTGGGTGGTAGATTGCAGGGCCTGTAATGATTTTAGAAGAGAATTGTTATTTAATTCAGCTATTTCCCCCCCCCCCCAATTTAGGGATTAGTGGAGGTGGTCATTTAAACATGATTTTATATGGGGTAATTCCCTTAACAGAGGGAGTACATCTAGTTTTTATGAGGGAAAATGGAAGGAGACTCACCCAGTTTTTGCCAGTCTTGAGCTTTAGTTTATTCAAAGTTTCTTTGATTATTCTATTCACTCGCTCAACCTATCCCAAACTCTGTGGTTTATAAATACAATGTAACCTCCATTTGATATTTAATACTTTTGCTAATAATTGAGTAATCTGGGTGATGAACGCTGGCCCATTGTTGGACCCCATTGCAGTTGGGAGGCCAAATCAGGGGACAATTTCGGAAACTAGTTTTTTTATTACTATTTGTGCTGTCTCGGTTCTGGTAGGAAATGCCTCAGTCCATCCGGAGAAGGTGTCGATGAAGACTAACAGGTATTTGTATCCATAGGGACCAGGTAATATTTCTGTGAAGTCTACTTCCCACTGTTCTCCTGGGGCTTGTCCCCTCAACCTCGTTCCTGGAGGTATTTCTTTCCCTTGGCCGGAATTTACCTGGGCACAGATGTGGCATCTGGATGACACCTGCTGGGCTTATTGCTGCAATTGGGGGATGTAATAATTTTTCTGTAAAGTTCAGTTACTGCCCAGGTGTGTACTTTGGTGAATGTGGGTAACTAAATTTTTCCCCAGCTGCTCTGGCACTAGGATTCTCCCATCTGGGAGAATTTTCCAACCATCTGGATCTGTTTTAGTGCCTGGGGTCTCTCCCAGTCTAATCTCTTCCTTGGTATATTTTGGAGGGCTCAGCAATACATGCCCTGGCAGAACAGGAAGTATCTGTAATGTCCCCACTGGTTTTTGGGCAACTTCTTTTGCCATTTTATCAGCCAGGGCATTTCCTCTGGCGATTTGAGATTTAACAGTGTGATGTTCTTTGCAATGCATAACAGCTGCCCTTTTTGGCAACCAGATAGCCTCTAGCAAGGCGAGTATTTCTGGTACATTTTTTATTTCCTTTCCTCCTGATGTCAAAAGGCCCTGCTCCTGATATAGTGCCCCATGGACATGCACAGTTGTGAAGGCATATCTGCTGTCTGTGTAGATGTTGGCAACCTTTCCTCTTCCCCACCTTAGGGCTTGGGTCAGAGCTATTAGCTCGGCCTTCTGGGTTGAAGTCCCGTGTCCTAGGGCCTGAGCCCAGATGACCCAATCCTTAGTTACCACCACTGCCCCCGCATACCTGATGCCCTCCGAGACATAACTGCTTCCATCTGTATATAATTCTTTATCAGGATCTGGCCAGGGGTTGTCGGTGAGCTCAGCCCTCAGGTTCATGAGAGATTCCAAAATCTCGTGACAGCCATGGATGGGCTCAGATGGGTCATCATCCAGAAGCAAGATGGCAGGGTTAAGAGCCGCCGTTTTTAAGAAGCAGATTCTTGGGGGATCCAGCAGCAGTACCTGATATTGGGTTATCCGGGTGTTTGAGAGCCATCTTTCAGGCGGGCTCCTTAGTAATGTTTCTACTGAATGTGGGGCCACTATGTGTAAGTCTTGTCCCAGCGTTAATTTAGATGCTTCTTTCACTAAAATGGCAGTGGCACCAATGGCTTGGAGGCAGCTTGGCCACCTGGCTGCCATATAGTCTAGTCTTTTAGACAGGTAGGCAACCGGCCTTTTCCATGGTCCTAGTGTCTGAGTGAGGACTCCTTTTATTATTTCTCGGGTTTCAGCAACGTGGAGCTGAAAAGGTTTGGACAGGTCTGGCAAGGTTAAGGCAGGAGCGCCCACAAGTGCTTGTTTTAGCGTTTTGAAAGCTTTGTGCTCAGTCTCAGTCCATGTTAGGGCTTCCTCCTTCCCCCTGTGCTGATGTACAGGGGTTTGGCTATTTCTGCAAATCCGGGAACCCAGAGCTGGCAATATCCAACTGCTCCTAAGAATTCCCGCACCTGCCTTTTTGTTTTTGGTTGTGGTATTTTTAGGATAGCAATTTGATTAGAAGACAGGGATCTTTTTCTCCCTTTTAATTCATACCCCAAGTATGTTGCTGAACTAGTGCAGAGTTGGGTCTTTTTGGCCGAGACCCGATAGCCCAGCTGAGTTAACTCTTGTAACAAGTTTTCGGTTGCTTTTTTACAATCTGGCAGGTTACTAGCTGCCAGTAGGAGGTCATCTACACATAGTAAGAGGGTTACCTCTGGATGCTTTTGTCTATAGTGAGCCAGATCCTGGTTTAAGGCCTCATCAAACAGGGTGGGGGAATTTTTGAAACCCTGTGGCAACCGAGTCCAGGTTAATTGTCCAGAGAACACCCCCTCTGGGTCAGTCCATTCAAAAGCAAAGATGGGTTGACTCACCGCGGCCAGGGGAAGCAAGAAGTCATCCTTTAAGTCCAGAACAGTGTAGACCTGCTGGCTGGGAGGTAACAGGCTCAAGAGTGTATATGGGTTAGGCACAGTGGGGTGAGGCACAGTGGGGTGAATGGTTTCAATTTTTTTTGTTTATCTCTTGGAGATCTTGCACCAGCTGGAAATTTTTTTTGCAATAGGCGCATTGGTTTGCACCTGGGTACAACCTTTTTCCTTGGTTTCCCTTTCTTTTTTAATGGTTTTCTGTTTACCTTTTTGTTTTTCCTGTTCAGCCATTGCAGATACTAAAATTTTGGCTGTTTTTTGGACTGCATGGTCCCGGGGTCATTTCTGTTATTAAAAGTCTTTTGGGCAATTTCTATCAGTTCAGACAGCACTTTGCCCTTAAATCCTTCTAATTTCTGTAATTTTTTTTCTTATATCTGGGGCCGACTGAGTGATAAATGCTATATTTACAGCTCGCCTATTTTCGGGCGCCTCTGGATCTATAGGGGTGTACAAGTGGTAAGCCTCAAGGAGGCGCTCAAGGAAAGCGGCCAGAGATTTATCCGGCTTTTGTATGGTTTTGCTCACCTGAGACAAGTTGGTCGGCTTCTTGGCCACCGCTCATATCCCCCGGCGCAGAGTCTGGTGATACCGATCGAGAGCCTCCTTACCTCTATCAGTGTTGGGTTCCGTCCGGGGCGGGTGGAGGGGAACACAGCCTCTAATCAGGTTGGCTCGGTAGTAGGTTGTCCATCAGGTCCAAGAATTAACTTCCTCGCCTCTCTCCTGACTCGGTCTCATTCCTTGGAGGTGAAGAGGGCCTGGAGCTTTTGGCAGTCATCCCAGGTGGGCTGGTGGGTAAAAAAG
>PVIY010050782.1:0-16006 GCA_004026745.1 Myrmecophaga tridactyla
TTCTAAGTAGGCTTGACCTATCCCTTGAGGGGTTAAGTTTTATACGAACAACCCCCAAGATTGGGGACTCAGCCTATTGCTTTGGTTGTCCCCACTGCTTGTGAGAATATCAAGAATTCTCCACTTGGGGGAGTTGAATTTTCCCCCTTTCTCGCCATTACCCCAAGGGGACTTTACAAATACTTTTTTACTCACTGTTCAAATCACTCTGGGGTTTACTGGGGCATTACTCTAGACAAACCAAAAAATCTTATGCCCTACTCAAGGTTCCATGTACTAATAGTGTTCAATTAAGCTGTAGACATAAGTTATATTAGGAACTGCACTGGTTAAAATATAAATTTTGTGCCAAATATTTTTTTGCTTTAGTATCACGCATAAATTAAAATTTTTAAATAATAATTACCATCTATTTTCAACACCCTGCAGTAATGACATCCCTTTGTTAGTACTCATGCAAAAGCATTTTTAAATCTGTACATTTATTCACTATCATTATACACTCTAGGCATTCCTAGATTATACTATCTCAGTCTTTTCCATCTTTCTTTCTGATTTCATTTGTGCTCCCCTCACATTCAGCTTCATTCAGTGTTCTAACATTATTGCATTACAGTTAGGTAGAATTGTACTATCCATTTCTGAGTTTTTATATTCAGTCCTGTTGCACAATCTGTATCCTTTCAGTTCCAATTATCCAATATCTTACCCTATTTCTATCTCCTGATGGTTTTTGTTACCAATGAAATTCTCCAAGTTTATTCACTAATGTCAGTTTGTATCAGTGAGATCATACAGTATTTGTCCTTTTGTTTCTGGCTAATCTCACTCAGCATAATGTCCTTAAGGTCCATCCATGTTGTTACATACTTCATAACTTTATTCTGTCTTACAGCTGTATAATAGTCTATCGTATGTATATACCACAGCTTATTTAGTCACTAGTCTTTTGAAGGACATTTTGGCCATTTCCATCTCTTTGCAATTGTAAAGGATGCTGCTACAAACACTGGTGTGCAAATGTCTGTTTGTGTCCTTGCCCTCATGTCCTCTGAGTAGACACCTAGCAATGGTATTGCTGGGTCATATGGCAATTCTATACTAAGCTTCCTGAGGACCCGCCAAACTGCCTTCCACAGCGGTTGCACCATTTGACATTCCTACCAACAGTGGATGAGTGTGCCTCTTCTCCACAACCTCTCCAGTACCTGCTGTTTTCTGTTTTATTGATAATGGTCATTCTGGTGGGTGTGAGATGATACCTTATTGTGGTTTTGATTTGCATTTCCCTAATAGCCAGGGAAGTTGAGCATCTTTTCATGTGTCTTATGCCATTTGTATTTCCTCTTCTGAGAAATGTCTGTTCAAGCCTTTTGCACATTTTGTAATTGGGTTATCTGTCTTTCATTGTTGAGTTGAACAATCTCTTTATATATTGTGGATACTAGACCTTTATCTGATATATCGTTTCCAAATATAGTCTCCCATTGTGTAGGCTGTCTTTTTACTTTCTTGACGAAATTCTTTGATGCACTAAAGTGTTTAATTTTGGGGAGTTCCCATTTCTTTCTTTCTTTCTTCAATGGTTGTGCTTTGGGCGTAAGGTCTAGGAAACCACGTCCTATTATAAGATTTATAAGATATTTCCATACATTTTCTTCTAACAGTTTTATGGTCTTAGATCTAATGTTCAGGTCTTTGTTTCATTTTGAGTTAATTTTTGTGTAGGGTGCAAGATATGGATCCTCTTTCATTCTTTCGCATGTGGATATCCAGTTCTCTAGGCACCATTTATTAGAGACTGTTCTGTGCCAGGTGAGTTGGTTTGACTGCCTTATCAAAGATCAAATGTCCATAGATGAGAGGGCCTATATATGAACACTTTATTTGATTCTGTTGGTCACTATATCAGTACCATGCTGTTTTGAACACTGTAGCTTTACAATACGCCTTAAAGTCAGGTAGCCTGAGACCTTTGACTTCATTTTTCTTTCTCAGGATACTTTTAGCTATTCGGGGCACCCTGCCCTTCCAGATAAATTTGGTTATTGGTTTTGCTATTTCTGCAAAGTAAGTTTTTGGGATTTTAAGTGGTATTGTATTGAATCTGTAAATCAATTTAAGTAGAACTGACATCTTAACTATATTTAGTCTTCCAATCCATGAACACGGTATGCCCTTCCATTCATTTAGGTCTTCTGTGATTTCTTTTAACAATTTCTTCTAGTTTCCTTTATATAGGTATTTTGTCTCTTTAGTTAAATTTATTCCTAAATATTTTATTCTTTTGGTTGTAATTGTAAATGGAATGTTTTTCTTGATTTCCCCCTCAGATTGTTCATTACTAGTGTATAGAAACACTGCAGATTTTTGAGTGCTGATCTTGTAACCTGCCACTTTGCTGTACTCATTTATTAGCTCTAGTAGTTTTGCTGTGGAGTTTCTGGGGTTTTCGACATATAGTATCTCATCTGCAAATAGTGAGAATTTTACTTCTTCCTTTCCAATTTTGATGCCTTGTATTTCTTTTTCTTGTCTAATTGCTTTGGCAAGAACTTCCAACACAACGTTGAATAGCAGTGGTGATAGTGGACATCCTTGTCTTGTTCCTGATCTTAGGGGGAAAGCTTTCAGTTTTTCCACAGTGAAGATGATGTTAGCTGTGGGTTTTTCACATATTCCCTTTATCATCTTCAGGAAGTTCCCTTCTGTTTCTATCCTGTGAAGTGTTTTCAACAGGAAAGGATGTTGAATTTTGTCAAATGCCTTTTCTGCATCAATCGAGATGATCATGTGTTTTTTTTGCTTTGATTTGTTGATATGGTGTATGACATTAATTGATGTTCTTATGTTGAACCACCCTTGCATAGCTGGGATGAATCCTACTTGGTCATGATGGATAATTCTTTTAACGTGTTGCTGGATTCGATTTGCTAGAATTTTGTCGAGGATTTTTGCATCTATATTCATTACAGAGATTGGTCTGTAGTTTTCAAGTTTTGTAATATCTTTGTCTGGCTTTTGTATGAGGGTGATGTTGGCTTTGTAGAATGAATTAGGTAGCTTTCCCTCCTCTTCAATTGTTTTGAAGAGTTTGAGCAGGGTTGGTACTAATTCTTTCTGGAATGTTTGGTAAAATTCACATGTAAAGCCATCTGGTCCTGGACTTTTCTTTTGGGGGAGCTTCTTAATGACTGATTCAATTTCTTTACTTGTGATTGGTTTGCTGAAGTTGTCTATTTCTTCTCACGTCAAAGTTGGTTGTTCGTGCCTTTCTAGAAAGTTGTCCATTTCATCTACATTTTTGTATTTATCAGCATAAAGTTGTTCACAGTATCCTCTCATTACTTCCTTTGTTTCTGCAGGGTCAGTGGTTATGTCTCCTCTTCCATTTTTTATTTTATTGATTTGCACGCTCTCTCTCTTTTTGTCAACCTTGCTAAGGGTCAATCAATCTTGTTGATTTTCTCATAGAACCAGTTTCTGGTTTTGTTGATTTTCTTGATTGTTTCACGTTCTCAATTTAATTTAATTCTGCTCTGATCATCATTTCTTTCGTTTTGCTTGCTTTGGGGTTAGTCTGCTGTTCTTTCTCTAGTTTTTCCAAGTGGACAGTTAATTCCTTGATTTTTGCTCTTTCTTCTTTTTTAATACAGGCATTTAGGGCAATAAATTTCCTTCTTAGCCCTGCCTTTGCTGCATCCCATAAATTTTGATATGTTGTGTTTTCATTTTCATTTGCCTCAAGATATTTACTGATTTCTCTTGTAATTTCTTCCTTGACCCACTGGTTGTTTAAGAGTGTGTTGTTGAGCCTCCATATATTTGTGAATTTTCTGGCACTCTGCCTATTATTGATTTCCAACTTCATTCCTTTATGTTCTGAAAAAGTGTTTTGTATTATTTCAGTCTTTTTTAATTTAATGAGACTTGCTTTGTGACCCAGCATATGGTCTATCCTTGAGAATGATCCATAAGCACTTGACAAAAAGGTGTGTCTTGCTATTGTGGGGTGTAATGTTCTATAAGTGTCTGTTAAATCTGGCTCATTTATTGTATTATCCAAATTCTCTGTTTCTTTATTGATCCTCTGTCTAGATGCTCAGTCCATTGATGAGAGTGGGGAATTGAAGTCTTCAACTATCATGGTAGATGTGTCTATTTCTCTTTTCAGTGTTTGCCTCATGTATTTTGGCGCATTCTGGCTTGCTGCATAAATATTTATGACTGTTATGTCTTCTTGTTGAATTGTTCCTTTTATTAATACATAGTGTCCTTCTTTGTCCTTTTTAAATATTTTACATTTGAAGTCCAATTTGGTGGATATTAGTATAGCTACTCCTGCTCTTTTCTTGTTATTTGCATGGAATACCTTTTCCCAACCTTTCACTTTCAACCTATGTTTATCCTTGGGTCTAAGATGTGTTTCCTCTAGACAGCTTTTAGATGGGTCCTGTTTGTTAATTTGTTGTGCCAGTCTATATCTTTTGATTGGGAGTTTAATCGATTAACATTCAGTTTTATTATTGTACAGGTAGTACTTTCTTCTCCCATTTTGCCTTTTGTATTTTATATGTCATATCTAATTTTTCTGCTTTTTACCTTTATGGATACTCCTCATTTCTACACTCTTCTCCACACCTCTCTCTCCTGTCTTTTCGTATCTGCCTCTAGTGCTCCCTTTAGTATTTCTTGCAGAACTGGTCTCTTGGTCACAAATTCTCTCAGTGATTTTTTTGTCTGAAAATGTTTTTATTTCCCCCTCATTTTTGAAGGACAATTTTGCTGGTATAGAATTCTTGGTTGGCAGTTTTTCTCTTTTAGTAATTTAAATACATCATCCCACTGTCTTCTCACCTCCATGGTTTCTGCTGAGAAATCTTTGCATAGACTTATTGGGCTTCTCCTGAATGTGAAAGATTGCTTTTCTCTTGATGCTTTCAAGATTCTCTCTTTCTCTTTGACCTCTGACATTCTGATTAGTAAGTGTCTTGGAGTGCGTCTACTTGGATCTATTCTGTTTGTTGTATGCTGCACTTCTTGGATCTGTAATTTTAAGTCTTTCATAAGAGTTGGGAAATTTTCAGTGCTAATTTCCTCCAATACTTTTTCTCTTCCTTTTCCCTTCGCTATCCTTCTGGGACACTCACAACACATACATTCGTGCGCTTCATGTTGTCATTCAATTCCCTGAGTCCCTGCTCATATTTTTCCATTCTTTTCCCTATAGTTTCTGTTTCTTTTTGGATTTCAGATGTTCCATCCTCCAGTTCACTAATCTTATCTTCTGCCTCTTGAAATTTGTAGGTGTCCATTGTTTTTTCCATCTCTTCTACTGTGCCTTTCCTTCCCATAAGTTCTGTGATTTTTTTTCAGACTTTCAGTTTCTTCTTTTTGTTCATTCCTTGCCTTCTTTATATCCTCCCTCAATTCATTGATCTGATTGTTGATGACGTTTTCCATGTCTGTTTGAACATTCTGAATTAAGTGTTTCAACTCCTGTATCTCATTTGAATTGTTGGTTTGCTCCTTTGACTGGGCCATATCTTCAATTTTCTAGCGTGATTTGTTATTTTTTGCTGGAGTCTAGGCATTTAATTACCTTAATTAGTTTATTCTGGGGATTTTCACTTCTTTTACCTAGGATTTTCTTGCTCGGTGACTTTGTTGTCTGTCTGTCCTTTGACATTCAGTTCGGCTTATTCTCAACCACTAGCTTAGGTTTTGTTTAACAGATCAGAATTTTTCAGTTCTTGTTTTCTCATTTCTTGCCCTTCATGTATGGTGCTTTCCCTCCGCCCCCCCATCCTTAGGAGGGTCTACTTAGGTATTATAGACCCCAGCCAGATTTTCCCAGACTAAACTGGCCTCCTGCCAGGAGTAAAGAGTTACCTGCATCAGTTTTCCCTGAGGGTGAGATCCTGCAGTTTGAAAGACTTTCCTATGAAGTCTCTGGCTCTGTGTTTTTCCCATCCTGCCCATTATGTGGTGCTTTTCTGCCTGCGGGTCCCACCAGCATAAGGTGATGTGGTACCTTTAACTTCAACAGACTCTTCCTGCTAGGGGCATGATGGAGACAGAGGAGAGGTTGTAGGCTGGCTTTAATCCCTTCAATTTTCCAAACCCTGGGGTGTGAATTCCTTGAGGGAGGGCATCCACCCCAGCTGGGCAACACTTCTCTCCTGGGGAAGGCACAGGCTCCAGACCAGCTCTCAAACAAGCTTGTTTCTGCCTATACCTGGGGCAGCTGCAGGCTGAGAAGCCCTGCCTCTGTATCCAAAGACAGTCAAGCCTTTGTAGAAACACAGCCACAAAAAAGAAAGAGAAATATCCTTCTCAGAGCAGGACCCCCATTCCTTGGGTTTGCCAATCAAGAGCATAAGTTGGTATGCTGCTTTGCGTACCTTCAGATCCTATGTTCCCCCTCCTTTCCTTCATGGCCCAGACCTTTTCAAGTATTATGTGCTATCTGATCCAAAAAACCTCTGTTTCTTTTTTTCTTTTTCTATCAGCCCTGCCCCCTCGATGCCAGGGCAAAACCCAGCAATGTCCACTTTGACAAGGTTCAGCTGAGCTGGTGGCCTATTTTTAGTTGTCAGAATTTGTGACTTAATTCCACAATTGGAGCTTAGTTGCACTCAGCCCCCACTGCTAATAAAATCCCTTTCCTTTTCCCTCTGGAAAGCAGCCTGTGTGGGAGAGGGTGCCGGCTGCCACAGCTTGGAACATTCACGGTTCTGGGGGGGCTCACAACCGGTACAGCTGATCCAGACTTGGGTACATTGTGTGTCCAGTCACCGATGTGGCCCCAGCCGTTGTTCTCTACTGTTTCTGGCTCTTTAGTAGCTGTTCTGGAGGATGAATTAAATCCCACACCTCGCTAAGCTGCCATCTTGGCACTCTCTTCCACACCACATTTTAAAAAATCCTATGAAAGGGCGGTGCAATGGTGGCTCAGTGGCAGATTTCTCATCTGCCATGCTGGAGACTTGTGTTCGATTTCTGGTGCCTGCCCATGTCAAAAAAAAAAAAATCCTATGAAAACCCATCCTTGCCTACCTATTGTAGGTGCACATCTAAATTCAATAGCTTACCAATAACTTTTGGGGAGTAGGCCAAAAAGAAAAAGAAAAACCCATGTTAAAAAAAAGTTCGGGCAGACCACGTTGGCTCACTGGCAGAGTTCTCGCCTGCCATGCCAGAGACCCAGGTTCGGTTCCTGATGCCTGCTCAAGTAAAAAAAACAAAAAGTTTCTCTTTCCTAACAATTTTTTCCTGAAGCTGAATTTGAAGGGGGAGGGGGAGTCTACAAGCCAAGAAAATCAGTCTTCATCATCATTTTCATTAAAGTCATCATCATCATCATTGTCTTCCCCAACATAAGACAGGGGCATCTCTAACCTGGAGCCACTGTACAGAGACCCACTGGAACTCGTAGCCAATGCCCCATCTACACCATTGGTCAAGACACTGGCAGAAAGCCTTGCGCCATTTGAAGTTGAATCTGATGACAGAAATTGTGACAAATACACCGCTGATTGATCCTAAGCCATTTCTGTCACATAAAGTTCCAGGGCTTTAGGTACCAAACATTGCTATTTTAAGGTCTTTAGCCAAACAGCTCCCTGATTCTAGCCCACAAGCCATTCCCACTCACTTTAATACTTCTATGTCATTGTGGATTTCAAACGTGTTGTCAAAATTAAACAGATACTCAAATCTGTCATTAGAAATACTGTAGTCGATCACTGTCTTCTTGCTGTTGTTCACAATAATGAAGAACAGGTGGATGACAGAGTTGGAGGGAGGTAGCTGGCTGGCTTGCTGCTCTGCTTGGCAGCTTCTTTGCACCAAATTCTTGAAGGCAATTTGCTGTAGAATAAGTTCTTGAAGTTGAGACTGTTTCTGTTTTATTCTTTCAAGTCTTCCCTGTCTCTCTACGTCTAAATTCTGACATTCCTGAGCCGAGTTAGTAGGCAGACTGATCCATTTGGTTTCCTTCTTCTCCTTGGAGATAACATTCATGGCCATTAAAACATTTAAGGTATCATAGACTCGTCATCTTTTTTTCTTCTGGTCATAAACTGATTCATTTGGTAAAGTGTGGTTATCAGTAGCACTGAACTCTACAACCAATTTGTCTGCCACTTCGTTGTATGAAGTGGTTCCTTTCCTCTGAACGTTCTCACAAACCTTCACTGAAAAATGTCACATACCCCTGCCCTTCTTCTCTCCTTTTCTGTTGTTTCCAGTTGTTGTGCAATATTGATATTGGACTGTTAAAAGGTTCTTGGCAAGAGTTGCTTTCCAAGGGTATTTACTGTAGAAGGAGGAAAAGCTACTAATCCCACGCCTTTTCCAGGACTGTGATTCTGGTCTATAAAGACCTTTAGCTCTCCAATGGCTTCAAATAGACCAGCATCTTTTGCTATGTTACCAGATCCATGAAATCAATTCTATAAATGTTCACCCTTCAGAGAAGAAACAATGATTTTCACTTTGTACTAGGAGTGTAGAGTCGGCATGACATGCTGGGAGCACAGTGGCATGCAGCCATGAGTGGATCCATAGAGACTAACCCAAAGTCTCTCCTTCATTTTAAAGAACAATTTTGCCAGATAAAGAATGCTTTGCAGGTGGTTTTTCTGTTTAAATCCCTTAAATATATCATACCACTGGTTTCTCACCTCCATAGTTTGAGATAAAAAATCAGAACTTAGTCTTACTGCAGTTTTCTTGTATATGACAAATCTCTTTTCTCTTGCTGCTTTCAGAATGCTCTCCTTATCTCTGGCATTTGACATTCTGATTAGTATGTGTCTTGGAATAGGTCTGTTAGGATTTATTTTATTTGGAGCATGTTGCTCTTTTTGAACATATATATTTAATCCTTCATAACAGTTGGGAAATTTTTTATCATTATTTCCTCAAATACCCTTTCTATCCCTCTTCCTTTCTTTTCTCCTTCTGGGACACTCATAACATGTGTGTTTGTACACTTTGTGCTGTCATTCTAACCCCTGAGACCCTGCTCAATTTTTCCTATTCTTTTCTCTATCTGTTCTTCTGTTTGCATGATTTCAACTTCCCTTCTCTCTAGTTTACTGATTCTTTCTTCTGCCTGTTCAAATCTGCCGCTGTATACCTCTAGTGCATTTTTAATGTCTCCTACCTTTGTCTTTCACTCCCATCATTTCCGTTATGTTTCTTTTTATGTTTTCAAATTTTTCTGGGTGCTCACACAATGTCTTCTTAATATTTTCTTTCATCTCCTTGAATTGTCTGCACATCTTTGATTCATTGGTTCAAATTCTGTATCTCCTACAAAATTTCAATTTATTCCTTTGACTGGGCCATATCTTCCTGTTTCTTGTAATTTCTTGCTGATTATTTTGATGAGTTTACTCTGGAGGTCAGTTTCTCTTGCTTAAGCTTTCCTTATTGATTGGCTTATGCTAAGGCATTTCTTTGATGCTTGGCTCAGCTTATTTTATATCTTTACAATAGCTTTTATTTGATCTTTTTTTTTTTTGAGCTCTTACTCATCTGATTCTTGCCCTAAATATACGATACAATTTTTGAGAAAACACCATCTGTGCAATTGTTTCACCCCCTGGAAAGCTTCCTTTGCCCTGTTCCTTCTCTGTGAATGTTGAGCTGCTCAATTTGTTTTTTATTTGCATCTTTGTTTTTCACACTCCTTTTGTTGTCTCTATCTGCTTTTGTTGGAGGACAAATTCTAGGAAGAGGGTTACCCTGGGGAGGACTTTCTAAGTCAGTATTTCCTGGTCAAAACAGGGTGAGGGACCCACAAAGTGGGCACAGATCAGTTCCAAAGTGCTTTGGGGAGGAGACCCAAGAGGATGACAGTCGTTTCTCTGATGGCTCCCCCAAATCTGTGTTCTCTTTGCCTGTCCAACAGATGGCATTCATCAGCAAACTGTTTCCTGCAATCCTAAGGTGGTGCTGTGTTTTTAAGTACCCACTGTCTCTGCCCCTTGGGGAGTGTGGTTGAACAGAGGCTGCCAGTGGATTTTGCCCCAGATGGGGTGAAACTGGAGCTCAGATTCCAGACCCTGAGATCTGAATTCACTTATCAAAAGCTGTAAACTGCTGGGCCACACTCTTCCCCCTTTTCTTGGGGAAAGAGCCACCCTTCAGCAAACTGTTCCCTGCAGCCCTAAAAAGGGACTACGACTTCAAATTTCCATACATCCTCCCACACCAGTCGCAGGGCTGAAACAGGGGCTGTCGGCTGCTTTCTGTCCTGCTGGTTGAAATTATAACTGCCCTGAGAGCCAGGAACCAGAATTCTGTATTCACTAATCAGTAGTCATGATCAGTGCTCAGCTGTGTCCCTCCTTCAGGTACAAGAAAAGAGGGCTTCTATACCCAGCCAGGGAGTGGCTCCCAAGGCGGCTTGCTGCAGAAGTAGCAGATGGGTATCAGTCCCCCACACATGGAGAGCTTTACTCAAAAGATCTTCACTGCAGTTTATCAGTCTTTTCCTCCTGCTCTTCCCCAGATGCTGAAGAGTTTTTCTGGTCTCTGATCCCTTCACCCCTCAATAGCTGTTTCTGACAGTTCCTGGCTGTTTACTTGCCTTTCTTGATGATGAACTGAGTCTTGATACTACCTAGTCCACCATCTTACACGGAAACTCCTCTCAAGATCATCTGATTTTAGAATGTACAGAGTGTTTTGAGATCATTATTAAAATATCAAATCAACACACAGTTATCTTATTACTAGTGTGATATCACAAACCCTTGGAAAAAAGTTAAAACCACCAAAATATATACATCAGCTAACATGTAACACTTACTACTAAATCTCAGTGTTGCTAGACAATTTAAGTGGCATAAAATTTGTAATTAATGGTACAGAATGTTCTTAAATGTCAGGATTTCCACATCCTTTACAGCATGACTTATCGAGACTTATTATTAAATGACTTTTTGTGGGTATATTTAAGGAATTGTAAAAGCTCTCAAAGATCTCATCTACACTCCCATTAAAGTTATCATATTTACTAGAAATATTATAGCCAAAATGCTTCCAATAGCCAGAGATCCTTTCAAAACTGACTTCTACCTTTCAACTAGGAGAAAATACTTCAAGTTCTAGGAAGACTTCCCTCTTGCATATAAATTATTTAGGTTCAGTTCAACTCACATTTCTAGAGTGCTTCCTCTGTGCCACATTGTACTGCTCTGAAAGGATATATGTACCCTAGAAAAGCCATGTTTCAATCCTAATCCCATTTCATAAAGGCAGAATAATCCCTATTCAATACTGTATGCTTGAAACTGTAATTAGATCATCTCCCCGGAGATGTGATTTAATCAAGAGTGGTTATTAAACTGGATTAGGTTTCTGAAGTCCTATAAAAGAGGAAACATTTTGGAGAATGGAGGCAATTCAGAGAAAGCAGAGCAGAAAGACAAAGCCACGAGAAGCAGAGTCCATCAGCCAGTGACGTTTGGAGATGAAGAAGGAAAATATCTTCTGGGGAGCTTCATGAAACAGCAAGCCAGGAGAAGCTAGCAGTTGATGCTGTGTTCACCATATGCCTGTCCAGATGAGAGAGAAACTCTGACTGTGTTACCACATGCCTTCTCACTTGAGAAAGAAACCCTGAACTTTCATTGGCCTTCTTGAACCAAGGTATCTTTCCCTGGATGCCTTAGATTGGACATTTCTATAGATTTGTTTTAACTGGGACATTTTCTTGGCCTTGGATCTGTAAACTAGCATCTGATTAAATTCCCCTTTTTAAAAGCCATTCCGTTTCTGGTAGATTGCATTCTGGCAGCTAGCAAACTAGAACACACATGATGCATCAATAGTTATTAATATGAAGATGACTTAAAACAGCATTTATTTCAAGAAGTACCTAGTCTAGTGGAGGAGGCAGGATTATAAAGATGCAAGCAAATATCTACCAGATGGTGTAAGAAATGCAAAACAGAAGGATGGTATAAGATCTAGAGTCAGTGGAGGGAATAAAACTGCTAGGGGTGGAGAGAGGTCATTAATACTTCAAAAAGGAGGTAAAATGTGAGCAGAGGTTTGATAGACAAATAGTTCACCAAGTAGGTGAAGGAAGAAGTAAAGTTCAGGCAGAAAGCACAGAATGTGCAAAGATCACAGGCACGTAGGAGCATGATGTATTCAGAAACTGTATACATCAGTTCAGAAACTATGCAGTTTTGACTGGACAGTGTAAAATGCAAGCAAAGTAGTGTGGGAAGATAAGAACAGGAAGGTAGGTCACTGAGATGCAAAGAGTGGCCTTGAACACCATACAATGGAGTTTTAATTTCACTCTATTTGTGACACAGTACCCTATCAATCAGGGAAGTACATGGTTATGCTGAACTGCTAAGGTTCAGGATGGCCAATTAGGACAATTAGCCAAACTGAAAGGAACAATCAAGCCTTTACTCATTTACTGCTATAACACAGGCTAAAGGCAAAAGGAGGTACCAGCTCCCCAGTGTTCCATTTTCAGCATGGAACAGCACCAGACATGGGACAGATGGATACAGCACAAACCGGGGGAATAATCTCTCTGTTGAGGAGACCCAAACAAATGTGTACTGATTCTTCATGGACTGGGAGTGGCCTGGAGGAGAGAGGTGTGAGGAATAGAATGCAGAAAAGTTCCCCCAAATATGGAGGCCTCTGAATGAAGGAGAGCCTGCGCTTGGGGTGCAAATGTGCCTGTGAGCATGTTCGGCCCTGAGGGGAAAGTCCTTGACTGCAGCTTCCTCTAGAGAAGGTAGTCCCTGGCTGTGCACCAAGTCTGGTGTAAGGCGTGCAGCATCTCTGGGAGGCCAGGCAGGCAGAGCCTTCTCACTGCCCCAGGTGAGATATTGGCCTCAAGGATCATACACAAGATTTTGGCCTGGAGATAGACTCCTTAGGTTAGAGCTATGACTACAGAAATCCTTCATCAACAATGTGGAAAATGAACTGGATAGAGGAGATTTACAGTATTTGGGGTGACTAGCTAGAAGACTAGTATAACAGTCTAGATGAGAAATATGGATCTCAACTTCTAGGATAGTGACTGAACCAAGTCCATATAGGAAAGGAAGTAAATCCAGAAAGGGCTGATAAATTGGAAGAAAATGGAGGAGTCAAGGGAACTGGAAAGCTAGGTCAGGTAGTAGTGAGGGAAAGTGCACAAAAGGCAAGAATCATAAGAAGGGAGGAAGGAGAGCCCATGATTTCAGAGCTTAAACAACTGCAGGTTGTTATGAGGACAAAGGTAAGGCTGGATGAGCAAAATGCTGAAGGAAAGCGGATATCAACCACACAAAGCCATCATTTCATCTGGCAATGAAATCACTAAAGACAAGGGTACTCGACAGTGAGAAGCAGTTAATGATAAAACTAGATGGCATGAGCTTCAAAGGTGAAAGGCTTTTTGTTCCAGTATAAAGAGTAACTGGGGGCAGGTGACAGTGGCTCATCAGGCAGTTCTCGCCTGCCATGCTGGAGACCCAGGTTCAATTTCTGGTGCCTGCCCATGCAAAAAAGAAAAAAAATAATAATTGGAAGTTTTAGATATGAGAGAGAATATTACCAAAACCACCTAAGTCCAGAGACAGCGGAGGAGAAAACAGCCTCCCACAAGAGGGAAGCAAGAGAAAGTACTATCCTTGGGGAAAGAGTATTCCAACAAGATGAAGCTTAGTCAGCTTCAAGTTGGAGGGCTTTCTTCCGGGGAGGCACAGGACCAGCGGATCTCACCCTGCCCCAGCTGCCGATTTTTGGAAGCTAAACTTTAGGCCAGTGAGTTTGAGACCTAAATTCTAGGTCAGTGAGGTTCCACCCAGTTCCCACATGTGGAATGGAGGATCTACTATGGGGGTGGTATGCTGAGAATAACAGGGTCCCATTGGTTCTTTCTATACCTCTTGTGGCAGTGGTTCCATTCCAGGAGAGGCACCACGTTAGGAACAGCTCTGAGCTGTGCAATCACCTCACAGGTGTGGCCCTGAGCATATTCTCTGCTGACTACTGGGAAATGGACCAGAAATCATGCCCTCTCCCCTCCACAAAGCACTCAGCTCCTAAAGCACTATGTCACTGGGAGGGAAGCTTGCCATTGTCCCCAATCCTCCAGCTCCAGAGACCTGGCTAAAATATTTTGCCTAGGAGAGCTAGGAAAATGGCAAGCTTCTCCTAAAGGAGAATTTCCTCCCAGAGGAACTGACATCATATGCAAGAATTTGAACCTAACAGAGCTCTCAATAACAGTGAAAATGAAAATGCATGGAGTAACATCAAATGCAAATTGCTAAGTGAAAAAAGTCAGTCTGAAAGGGCTATATACTGTATGATGTGAACTATATGACTTTCTGGAAAAGGCAAGATTCTAGACACAGTAAAAAGATCAGTGAATAGGAAGAGGGGCCAAGATGGCAGCTTAGCAAGGTGCGCGTTTTAGTTCGTCCTCCAGAACAACTACTAAATAACCAGAAACAATACAGAACAGCTCCTGGAGCCACGGCAGTGACCGACACACAGCGTACCCCAGTCTGGACGAGCTGGACTGGCTGCCAGTCTCCCCAGAACCGTGAGTTCCCCAATCGGCGGCGGCCAGCGCCAGGCGCCCCTCCCCCACAGGTGGCCTCCCAGAGGAAAAGGAAAGACACTCTAACAGTAGCAGGGACTGAGTCCAACCAAACACCAATTGTGGCATTAATGAACAAATTCTGACTACTAAAAATAGGTTCCCAATCAGGCGAACCTGGTCAAGGCGGAGGTCGCTTATTGGGCTAACCGAAAAAGAGAAAAGGGACCAAAACGGAAGTTTTTGTGGCTGTTTCTATGGAGGCTTGGCTGCCTCTGGATTCAGCGGCAGGACTACTCAGGCTGCAACTGCCACAGGTATAGGCAGAAATGGACTGCTTTCAGGGCTGTCTCCCGCCTGTGCCTTCCCCAGGGGAGGGGTAAAGCCCAACTCAGGTGGAATCCCTCTCTCAAGGAATTCAGAACCCAGGGCTTGGCAATTTGAAGCCATTAAAACCAGCCTACAATCTCTCCTCTGTCTCCACCACGCCCCCAGCAGGGAGAGCCTTCCAAACTTAAGGTGCCACAACATCTTTTGCTGCTGGGACCCGCAGGCAAATAAGTGCCACAAACTGGGCAGGATAAGAAAAACAGAGCCCACAGACTTCACAGGAAAGTCTTTTAAACTGCTGGGTCACACCCTGATAGGAGGCCAGTATAGTCCAGGAAAACCTGGCTAGAGTCTATATTACCTATGTAGACCCTCCTAAGGGTGGGGAGGGAAAAGACGCCTTACAAGCAGGGCAAGAAACAAGAAAACAAGAACTGAAAAATTATCCTCTGTTAAACAAAACCTAAGCTAGAGGTCCAGAAAAAGCTGAACTGAAGGTCAAAAAACAGATAGACAACAAACTCATCTAGCAACAAAACCCTAGGTAAGATAAGTGAAAGCAATCTCCAGAATAAACTAATTAAGGAATTTAAATGCCTAGACGCCAGCAAAAAATAACAAATCACACCAGGAAAATTGAAGATATGGCCCAGTCAAAGGAACAAACCAATAGTTCAAATGAGATACAGGAGCTGAAACAACTAATTCAGAATATATGAACAGACATGGAAAACTTCATCAAAAACCAAATCAATGAATTGAGGGAGGATATGAAGAAGGCAAGGAATGAACAAAAAGAAGAAATGGAAAGTCTGAAAAAACAAATCACAGAACTCATGGGAATGAAAGGTACAGTAGAAGAGATGAAAAAAACAATGGAAACCTACAATGGTAGATTTCAAGAGACAGAGGTTAGGATTAGTGAACTGGAGGATGGAACATCTGAAATCCAAAAAGAAACAGAAACTATATGGAAAAAAATGGAAAAATATGAGCAGGGACTCAAGGAATTAAATGATAATATGAAGTGCACAAATATACAGGTGGTGGGTGTCCTGGAAGGAGAAGAGAAGGGAAAAGGAGGAGAAA
>PVIY010050783.1:0-16008 GCA_004026745.1 Myrmecophaga tridactyla
ATGCCCCTAGCCTTTCTCTTTCACTTTCAACCTATTTTTGTCCTTGGATCTAAAGTGAATCTCTTATATACAGCGTATAAATCAGTCCTGTTTTCTAAACCATTTTGCCAATCTATGTCTTTTGATTGGGCAGTATAACCCATTAACATTTAATGTTATTACTGTAATGACAGTACTTTCTTTTACTATTTTGTCTTTTGGATTTTATATGCCCTATTTTATTTTTTTCTCCCTTTTTTTACTCTTATTGATAATCTTCATTTTTAGGCTGTTCTCCAAACCTCTCTCTCCTGTCTTTTCTATCTGCCTGTTGTGTTCCCTTTATTATTTCTTGTAGAGCAGGTCTCCTGCTCACAAACTCTCCCAGTGTCTGTCTGAAAATATTTTAAACTTTCCCTCATTTTTGAAGGACAATTTTTATGGATATATAATTCTTGGCTGGCAGTTTTTCTCTTTCAGTATCTTAAATATACCATACCACTGCTTTCTTGCCCCCACAGTTTTGGCTGAGAAATCTGCACATAGTCTTGTTGAACTTCCCTTGTAAGTGAGGGATTGCTTTTCTCTTGCTGCTTTCAGAATTCTCTCTTTGTCTTTGGCATTCGATGATCTGATTAGTAAGTGTCTTGGAGTAGGTCTATTCAGATCTATTCTGTCTGGAGTTTGTTGTACTTCTTGGATCTGTAACTTTATGTCTTTCATAAGAGTTGGAAAATTTTCAGTGATTGTTTCCTCCATTATACTTTCTGCCCTTTTTTCCTTCTTTTCTCCTTCTGAGATGTGCATAACGTGTATATTTGTGTGCTTCATGTTGTTATTCAATTCCCTGAGATCCTGCTCATATTTCTGCATTCTTTACCCTATCTGTTTTTTTGTGTGTGGGATTTCATATGTTCTTTCCTCTAGTTCAATAATTCCTTCTTCTGCCTCTTCAAATCTGGTGTTTTATGTCTCCATTGTGTTTTTCATGTTTTCTATTGTGTCTCCCATTTCCATAAGTTCTGCCATTGGTTTTTTCAAGCTTTCAAGTTCTTCTTTATGGCCACCCAATGTCTTCTTTACATCCTTCATCTCTTTTGCCACATTTTCCTTCAACTTATTGATTTGATTCTGAAAATTTGTTCAAACATCTTCAATTCATTGTTTCAACTCCTATATCTCAGTTGAAGTATTAGTTTGGTCTTTTGACTGCTTCCCAGTATGACTCGTGATTTTTTGCTGATGTCTAGGTACCTGAGTTCCTCAATTAGTTTATTCTGGAGGTCATCTTCTCTCTTTCATTTAGGGTTTTCTTGTTGGTTGGCTTTGTTCTCTATGTGTATTTTGACATTCAGTTCAATGTATTCTAGACCTCTAACATAGCTTCTGTTTAACTGATGAGAAGCTTTCAGTTCTTGCTTTTCTGGTTCTTGCCCTGCCTTTATGGAAGATTTTTTTTTGAGGAAGGTCTCCCCAGATATGATCAACCTCATTCTGATTTTCCCAGACAAGACAGGCCCATATCTCAGAAAGAGTATGAAATCAGTATCTAGGTTCCTTAAGCATGAGACCCAGCTGCCAATCTTTCCTGTGAAGCCTCTTGTTTCAGTGCTTTCTTTTCCTGCCTAGCAGGTAGCCCTTGTCAGCCCACAGCTCCCCACCAGTGTAAAGTGGTACAGTACCTTTAATTTCATCAAAACTGTCCCTTCCAGGGGTGAGGTTGAGACAGAGGCTGAGGGTAGGCTTAAGCTCTTTCTATTTTCAAGTCCCTGGGGTCTGAATTCTCTAGGTGAGAGCCACCACTTGTGCTGGGCCCTGCTGTCCCCATTTTCTTGAGGAAGTTTCCTTGGGGAAGGGAATTATCTCCTTCACCTGACTTCTTCTTTGTTTCTCAGACATCCCTTAACTTTGCCTTTGCTAGGGCAGTGCTGACAATTAGAAATGCCTGAGGCTTTCTTTAATAGGTTGCTTAAAAGGTTGTTTTTGTTTTGTTTTGTTTTAAAAAGGAACAAAAAGATCCTTTTCAGAACCAGTCCCTAGTCCCCCAGGTTTGCCAATTAAGAGCTGGAGTTGGTACCTGGTGCTATGTGCCTCTCTTCTTAGGGCACAGTCCTTTTCTAGTATTCTGAGCTCAGCTGACTCCAAAATCCTCTGTGTTTTCTTTTTTCCATCAGCCCCACCTCCTCTCTGCTGAAAGAGACTTCAGGGTTCTTTTCACACTTGCTCTGGGTTTATCTATGCTTGGAACTTATATTCAGCGTCTGAATTTGTTAATTACATCTGCAATTGGAGCTTACTTGAGCTCTCTTTGCCTTGATTCTAGTAGAAACTTCTTCTTTTTCCCATTGGAAAGTGACTCTAAAATAGTCTGCCATGCCAGTGGCGAAGAGGTGCCAGCCTCCATAGTTTAGGAGACTTTACTTACCGTTCTGTGCTGTGATCTCAGCCCTTTTACCCATTCCAGACTGATGCACAATGTGTGTCTGATCATAGAAATACCCCCATATGGTTGTTCCAGATAGTTCTTGGCTATTTACTAGCTGCCTTAGAGGATGAACTAAATTCCACACCTCACTATGCTACCATTTTGCCTTCTGGACTACATAACCTTTTGAAACTGACTTTTTTTTCACTTAACAGGTGTTTGAGGTTCATTCGCATTATTAAATGTATCTATATTTTGTTCATTTTCATTGCTGGGTCAAATACGTCTATACCTGAAGTTTTCAGTGTTGCACAACTCCTGAGGATATCATTCTCACTGTATAAGCCTTAGAGGATGAACTAAATTCCATACCTCACTATGCTACCATTTTGCCTTCTGGACTACATAACCTTTTGAAACTGACTTTTTTTTTCACTTAACAGGTGTTTGAGGTTCATTCGCATTATTAAATGTATCTATATTTTGTTCATTTTCATTGCTGGGTAGTATTCCATTGTATAGATCTGTCACAGTTTCTTCTCTTACCCATTGAAGTACTTTTGGGTTGTTACTACTTTGCGGCAATTATGAATAATGCTGGTATAGTTATTTACATATTACAAATAGGTTTTTGTATGAATATAAGTTTTTATTTCTCTAGAATAAATACTTTGAACTGGAACTGAGTCTTCCACAAACTGACCAAGGCCTACCTCTTTGGGGCTGATCAGCACAAAGTAAAGTACACTGGTGCCATCCCAGCAGAACCAACAGAAATATCTGTGGAGATTTTTATGAGTACAGAAACAATATCTGCATACATGTGACCAGGAATGGAATTGCTCAATTTGGGGAAGGTTATCTGGGTGCCTCCTTCCAGAAATACTTGATAACAGTGTACAGAATTTTATACCTGGTGCAAATATATCATCCATCAGAGTTGATATTTCTTCTTGTGATATATTTGGTAGTCACAGTAGATGTCCTCCAGGGATATTGTCATTGAATACATCATATATGAGTACTTTACTTTATCTTGATATTTTAGTAATTCTAGATTTTACCTTGGATTTGTACTCAACCAAATTATTTCAAAGCAAGTAAAGCAGGTCTCCTTTCTCTGCCCTATCATCTGGTCAAAGCCATTGAACATCTGAGTAGATTAATGCAGGCAAATATTATACCAGAGTGTTAGAGCCACCAAAACAAGTGGCAAAATTGGTGTGAAGAGATCCCTTATGATAGGTGCAGAGAAAAGATCTTCTAGAACCAATTGACAAACCACAGTTGGTCTTCAGGTCTAAAGGTCTGGAAAGATTGGGGGAGACGTGACTCATAGTGGCATCAGCTCAATTTCTTCACTCTGCCCCCAATCCCAGATCATGGTCCTAAAGAGGTAGCTTTAACTTCTATAGAAAGGAATAGGCTTCTAAAGTAAACAAAGCATAAATTAATATTATAAGCATAATATATTATGCTTATAATAATATATAATATTGCACATTCTTCTATTTATTTGATTCTCTCAACTTGATATTCAAAAAATTGAATTACTCAATGGATAGAAAAGTCAGGACTAATTCCACAGGTAATATGACACCAAGGTCAGTAATTTTTTCCATATACTTACCAGTCAAGGACTTCTCATAAAGGGGAGAGGTTTTGTGGCCTAAAAAAACTGAATGACTGTCCTAGGGTGATCACACTCTCTGGAGAAGATCATACAGAGGATGAGACAATCATACAGAATTTTCACACACAGCCTACTAATAAGCAAAGTGTCCAGAATGAGTTAGGGTACAGCACAGGTAGTGTCCTGAATCCCATTCTTTTTGTACAATGTTTCACCCTTTTCTGGCCATATGGAAAAACACAAGATGTCATAAAAGCAGGAAAGCTCATTAGCTAAATAATGGGAAGGGAGGATGAAAAGATATTTCTCTAGAAAATTTTGTCAAATATGTCTATACCTGAAGTTTTCAGTGTTGCACAACTCCTGAGGATAGCATTCTCACTGTATAAGCTGGTGCTTCAGGGGGTTTCACTGACATATAATAGCATGTGAATGATGGTCCCTGCAGTTATAGAGCATCATACCTTACACTTCTACCTAATGTTAGGACAAGCAAAATTTATTTCTTCATCAAGCCCATGAGGATGCAATGGACTGTTAACTCTCAGAGGCCAGCTATATGGGACTACATATGTCACCCTTGTTCTAGTTTGCTAGCTGCCGGAATGCAATATACAAGAAACGGAATGACTTTTAAAAAGGGGTATTTAATAAGTTACTAGTTTTCAGTTCTAAGGCCAAGAAAATGCCCCAATTACAAGTGTATAGAAATATCCAATCAAAGGCATCCAGGGAAAGATACCTTGGTTCAAGAAGGCCGATGAATTTCAGGGTTTAGGGTTTCCCTCTCAAGTGAGAAGACGCATGGCGAACACAGTCATAGTTTCTCTCTCAGCTGGAAGGGCACATGGTGAGCAAAGCATCATCTGCTAGCTTCCTCTCCTGGCTTCCTGTTTCATGAAGCTCCCCAGAAGGTGTTTTCCTTCATCTGCAAAGGTCGCTGGCCTGTGGGCTCTCTGCTTCTCATGGCTATGTCATTCTTCTCTGCTCTCTCTGAATTTGTTATTCTCCAAAATGTTTCCTCTTTTATAGGACTTCAGAAACTAATCAAGACCCACCCAAATGGGTGGAGACACATGTCTACCTAATTCAGTTTAACAACCACTCTTGATTAAATCACACCTCCAGGGAGATGATCTAATTACAGTTTCAAACATACGTACTATATAGGAATTAAAAGAAATGGCCGCCTTTACAAAATGGGATTAGAATTAAAACATGGCTTTTCTAGGGTACATACATCATTTCAAACCAGCACAACCCTCAATCTTGATTCTGATTAACCAGCTTGGATTCCTAGAAATAGTCTCAATGCTGGGGCTTTCCATTGAGAACTGATCTAATACTTGAAGAACTAGAATAGAAGACCAGGTTATGGGAAGGGAATTTTGTCTTTAAGGACTTTCACTCTGCTGTCCATTATTATAATTATGTATGGCTAAGTTTAAAATGTAAATTAACTAAAATTAAATAAAACCATACTTCAAGATGTAAGTGCAAACAACCTTGATATAAATGGAAAGATGAAAGTTATCTTTTACATAGCAAATAAATAGAAGTCAAAAAAAAGACACAAATGGAAATTTTAGAGCATAAAATACTATCAAGGAAATTGTACAAGTACCTGGAGGTGGTCAATATCAGAAACAAAGGAAAGTGTCAGTTAATTAGATTCTTTTCCTTCTTTCACTCAATGTATTCTCATATTTCTTCACATCGCATTAATTATCCTGAGGCAAAGACTGACTGCATCATTAATATTCCAAAATCTTTGGTGGTCTTACAATGATGTCATCAAACCAGACAACATAAAGAGACTCTGTGGGGAGGGCTTCTCACCCCTGTATTGCTCATTCAGTGAGGAAATACTTTTCAAGTTTATCATTCACATCTTGTCAGATTAACATCACAAATATAACTGCTTTCTGAGAAGTACCTAAACTGGTCCTAATTTCTTCCCTGGCTAAATCAATGTCCATTTATTAACCCCATGCATATATTGGGCATTACTGTTTCTAATAGACATTAAGTACATTTACAAAATGTAAAGCAAAACAAAGCACAGAGAAAGAAGTACCTGAAACTATTGAGCTGTGTTCAGTAGCCTTGATTCTTGAAGACAATTGTATAACTATGTAGTTTTCACAATATGACGTGTGATTGTGAAAACTTTGTAGTTGATGCTTCCTTTTTCCAGGGCATGAACAGATGAGTAAAAAATTTAGGACAAAAAAAATAAATAATGAGGGGGATAAGGGGTAAGAAAAATTGGGTAGATTACAATACTAGGGGTCAATGAGAGGGAAGAGTAAGGGGTATAGGGTGTATTGTTTTTTCTTTTTATTTTTCTGGTGTGATGAAAATGTTCTAAAAATGATTATGACAATGAATACACAACTATGTGATGATATGTGAGCCATTCCATTGTATACTTTGGATGGATTTTGTGTGTGTGTGTGTGTGTGTGTGTGTGTGTGTGTGTAGATATCTCAATAAAAATATTTAAAAAACAAAAGCAAAGCAGAAACATTTTTTTTAGAGGATGCTGGCCTGGACCCCCTTTGCAGCCAATATGCCTGGAGTGGGATTGGTGGCACCGACAGTGGTTCTTAACTTCGAATTCAATTCCCACAGGGTGGTGACTGGAGGGTGATCTGAGTGGTCCTTAAATATATGTAGACTGATCAAACCTGCAAATTGCATGTCCTCCTTTCTTCTCAGCTTTGTTCACATCATTCCTCTTCTTTCTCTTTCCTTTTACCTTCTCCTATCAGAGAGAAGAAGAACATAGAAAGAACACTGCTTGACAAGCTCTACCTTGCTTTAGGTCTACAATGTCCAATATCAACAGCCAAGTTTACTACACACATGTTCATGTACATGAACACTCAAACTGAAACCTCAAGCCCTCTTTAGGGTTGACATATAAAGCAATGGTAGGTAACCTGATAGTGGGTCACTGAGCACCAGGCAGTTATCCTTTGTGGCAGGGAGATGACCTAAGACCAGAGAAGCTTCTATGGGAGTTACTCAACTACATACACGCCTACACATATACACACAAACACACAGAAGAGGAAGTTCTGTGTTCCTTTTGCCCTAGGGCACAATGTTGGACTGATGTATATTTTCAATAAGGCTAAGCTAAGAGGTATATGCAGTGTCCATCACTCAGCCTTTCTCAGGAAGGAAAGGGACTTTAAGGGTAAGGTGGAAGTTATTCCCCAAGAAAAGATTCAGCATCATAAATTCCTTCCCTTTTGTACTCAGAACCTAACCACTCCCATATTCCCATCTCCCATTTTTATGAAATACAAAACTACCTGCTTTTAATCTTCTTATAAACTGAACGGGTTTTTTCTAATCCTATTATATTTGTGTTACCTCATCTTCACCCTATAGCTCTAGAAAGGGCAAGATAATTAGGTTTCAAGGGAAAGATTGATTTAGCCAGGCCACTGGATTGTGTACTATTTGGATTTTCTCACTTAGAGAAGTCTCTGAAAGTTTTTATAGTAATTAATTGTATTTTTTGTTTCTTTTTGTTGTTGTTATAATTGTTCTTCTTGCCATATTTATTGTGTTGTTGGAATAACAGTATTATAAAAAAATAAGACATATTAATAATAGGACTACTGAGCAGGTGCAAATGAAGGGATATGGGGTGATATGGATATTTATTGCCTCCGTAAATATGCCTCTCAGCCTTGGTCACTTTTTGAAGCCAAAGCAGGAACTCAGTGAGCTTCAGTTAATCCTTTTCTTTCTCAAGCCAAAGCTCCTAGGATATTCTAAACCTACACGCTAAACACAGCACACACGAACGCCACACTCTGCTGTGGAGAAACACGCAGTTGGCAAGAGTACATATCCTTGATTATGAGAAACAGACAACAACTTCCTCAGAGGATTGTGTGCTGGCATGAGAACTAATAGTTTTTCTCTAACTGAATTAAAGCATTTTTTTTTTTTAATTTTCTCCAGGAAAGGAATGGAGAGCATTTTCTGGCTTAATAGAAAAGGCACATACACCCAAACAGAGCCCTGGAATATATTGGCATCATCCTTGGACCAGGTTGTCAGGGCCAGCTGGAAATATGCTCCCTGATCTGAAAATGCAGAAGGAAGATCACTTGGACACAGCTGCTAATCCTCTATTTTCACAATTTTCCTCAGATGTCTGTCCATGTCTCTGTCCATCCATCTCCTGTTCAGAATATTTTGGTCCCCAGCCTGCTTGAAGGTCACAAGATATAGCAATCATCATTTCTATTTGATAAGGGTACAAGACTAATGAGGTAGACTCATTTACAGGCTCTACCTGGACTTTGAGTTCTTTCTCTTAGTAACTTTCTTCCCTGATATGACATGCATGTCTTAGCTTGAGTTCCTCCTTTGGGGTCAGGCTCTCATACTTTCCTGAGCTTCTGATTCCTCTCCTCCCATTAAAATAACTCTGCTTTCATCTGGATCTTGGATCTTCACACAGGCTGACACTGATGGTTTTTTGCAGTGGCCTTTCTTCCCTTTACTTTTTTCCCTGAAATTAAGGCACTAAATTGACTGTTTCATTTTTTTACTGAATTTACTTTGGAGAGGTGCCTAGATCTTCTGTGTTAAGTACTAAGCATGTTGTTTACAAGTGGGTCTCCGCAAAAGTCATAGGCAGCATGGCTGTTACATCTTGTGTGATGTCCCCTTCTTAACATCCCTCTAATTCAGGTCTCTAGTGTACTTTTTCTTGGATTGAGACTGAATTCTTGCTCTGGTCCTTCTATGGGTTCTGAAACTTAGGGATCCAGACCTCCTGCTGCTCTCATTGCTTCTTCAGTCCTCCACATAAAAGACAGCATTTGAGAAGCTGCTCAAATAAGCACATTCTGAGGATAGGACTCTGAGACATTAGAACTCAACTTACCTGAAGCATAAGGCACTTTGGAGAGACAGCCCAGAGTGTGGCTCTGTGGTTCAATTACCAATTAAAATTTTGATTTCCAGTAAAATATTCTGTAATGGATGGTTATCCTGGATCCTGGATCCAACATCCTTGCTAGACTATCTCTTGATCCCTGTAGCTCCTACGTTTCTCACATCTCTATTTAGTTTTAGAGAATTTCCCAGTTTACTGGCTACCAGGATAGGATGGCATTTGATTGTGTATATGTGTTTTCTTTCAATGTACCTACATAATAGTCTTAATTTTTCCTCTTGGCCCACTTTGCCTTCATTACCCCAGAAAGGTTGGAAGGAGCGGTGTCTTGCTAATCATAATGTGACTAAAATATTTCTATAAAATAGTTCCTCTATTTGTGGAAATTAATCTCTCCTTATTTTCTTTCTCCTCCAAAAATTGGAAATTCATTCTTGCTAAAATTTAAATCTCTGGGGACTCTGGAAAATCAGAGCAGGGATAACAAAAATGGTGCCACTTTCTCAGACTTGCTTGTAGGAGGTCTCCAGGGAAAGACTTCTGATAGGTGGAGAGAAAGTAGTCCTTGCAGGAGAAACATCATAGGGAATAGGTCTATAGCAAATGCTTGCTCCTAGGAGAAGGCTGACATAGAGAGACATGGACAGTTGTTATTTGAGATTGTTGGGATAGAATAAGAATAGGCCAACCAAGAAGGGCAATTTGGAGATGAGCTTTTTGAGTCAGTTTCCAGTAAGATTATAATCGTCAGATGGAGTCAAAGTTAAATAAAAGTTTCATGATGATATAGCAGAGAGAATTGTTGGTATGGGAGGGGGTGACAGTCAAATAAGCCATTTGAATCTATCAGGTAGATGAAGTCTAATGAAAGATTAAGATCCTGAGAAAGTGAAGTGTTAGGCGAGAAGATAAAGTCCAAAGAAGTACTGAGATCTGGCTAGGAGACAGTTTCTAATATCTGAGTATGCTTTGGGGCCAAAAGGGAAAAGGCAAGTGGTAAGGAGGAAAAATTGTCCATAAGAAAATGAGTGACCCAGGGGGTGCAGGGGTGGTTCAGTGGTAGAACTCTCGCCTGCCATGCGGGAGACCCAGGTTTGATTTCCAGCCCACGTGCTTCCCAAACAAACAAACAAAAAATTCAACAAGTGGTGCTGCAATAACAAGAACTCACATGGAAATAAAATGAAATGTGGCCCCTACCATACAGCATAAAAAAAAGCATGACCCAGTGGGTAAAAGCCCTCAGGTTGCAGAGGTGCCCAGTGGGGATAGCAATAAAGTAGAAACTGGAAGAGGATGGAGTCCAGAGATAATGTGGTCAGAGACAGTGATGACTCAGAGGATCTGTGGAAACCAAAAGATACAGAGGGAATAGAATATGCCACAAGCTCCCCCAAAAGGAGAGGAGATGCTCAGCTTCCACAGCCACACTGCAGCATCCTTCATGGCAACATGGCAAGGCTCCTGCTGTAACTTTGTGGAAAGCTGCAACCAACTGGAAGCTTTCCCAGTAGATGGCAGGATATAGAATATATAAGCAGCAGCTAGAAGCAGAATAGGGGCAGAGGGTCTGGTAGGTCTGGCAGGGGACACACGATCCAACATCACTAATTTCACAATACTCCTTTTAATCTTTACCCTAAAGCTTTCATTCACATTCTCTTCCCTGTGGATTACCCTCTCATATCAACCCCAGTCTGCACTATGGGTCAATAGTCCATACTGAGAAGAGGAATAGAGGAAAAAGGGAAAAGAGAGTAATCACCTATTCTCTTAAGAAGAATAAGAGAATGTGCCATTTCAGCTTCTCTTGAGCAAGTTCTCTAAACTGGGAAAATAGGAGGTGTTTTGGTTTGTTAATGCTGCCAGAATGTAATATACCAGAAGTGGATTGGCTTTCACCAAGGGTACTTATTAGGTAACAAATGTATAGTTCTAAGACCACAAAAATGTCTAAATTAAGGCATTAATAAGAGGATCACTTCCCTCAAGAAAGGCTGATCACATCCGGGTTTTCTCTGTCACATGGGAATACACATGGTAATGTCTGCTGTCCTTCTCTCCCAGCTTCTACTTTCAAACAGCTCTCTCAGCTCCTGGTATCTCCCGGGGCTTTTTCTTCAGCAGTTCCAAACATCTGTGTCTAAGAATCTACTCTCTGTATCAGCTCGGAGCTTCTTCTTTCTCTGTGAGTAACTTTAAGAACTCCTGTAAACAAATTAAGACACGCCTTGAATGGGCGGGGTCACATCTCCATCTAAACAAAAGGTCCGACCCAAAATTTGGGGTCGCATCTCCATGGAAACAACCAAATGATGAGGTCCCATCCAAACAATAGGTATGCTCCCACAAGATTGGATAAGGATTAAAAGAACATAGCTTTTCTGGGGTGCATAATAGTGTCAAACCAGCACAGGAGGGTAACATGTAGTGACAGTAGAAACAAAGTGATCCGAGAAACAAAGAAGGCTGAGAAGAATGGCTCATTGGAAACAGAATCCCACAAGAGTGAACCTGAGTGTGCCAGGGATTGGATTAGGACAATAGTGAGGGTCATTTATGTACAGCGATTTATCATGTATCAAGTGTTTTCACCATTATCCCAAATTATAATCACAACAATCCTGTGAGTTTTGCAGGTCAAGTGTTCTTCTCAAAGGAAGGGGCTGAGCCTTGGGGAATTTAACAGCTTATACAAATAAGGACTTCAAAGTTCTACCTCTAAAGCCTAATGAGAGACTTTCGGCCACATCTCATACCACTCCTCAATGGGTATGACTCATCACTGTTAATTCTCATGAAGGAGCAGAGCAGGGCTTTTGAGAACTTCCCCAGTTCTGGCTTTCTTCTTACTGGCCTCCGCTGTGAGGGTTTTGCTATCTGGCTCTAGGAACTGACGTTAACCCCTGGGGAACCCAGGATTGAATAGCATAACCTTAATTTTTGTTGTTTTACCTTCCTCCCAACTCCCCTCTTCCTCTAAATTGATGACAAATGACAAAGGGGCAGAAACAAAACAAAAAAGTAGAACTTTGATCCACTTCTCTATCTTATATATCTTGGCAAGCTGCAAAATTAATTATTTATGAGTAATATGACTTTCTATATTGAATTCATTGAGATCTGATTTTATATGTTGTAATTCATTTTAAGTGTAGACATAGTTTCTGTTTTTCATTGAAAAAATCAAAATGAAGTAGGGTTTTCTGCACACGAACCTCAAAATTTCTGTCAGCAGTCTTCTGTTGAAGAACATAAAATCTCAGTTTTTCAGGTGCACATATGGTCTGTCAGATAAGATTCTGCTACCTGAGGTGAGAGACAATTCTTTAAAATTTGATCAGGTTTTCAGACGCATAGCGCTGCTCTGCAGATCAGCTATAAAAATCGGAAGTTTGCCCTAGAAATGCCCAAGATGGGAAGGAGACTGATGAACAAAGCATGTGGGACTTTCTCCTTCCGCAGGTGTCCCGAACTCTCTTTACAGCCCAATTTACAGCCACTGAATTCCTGTGCTTAGAATTTTTTCCTCGCTTTCTACCACACCCAAATAAATGGTCTGTCAGTCTTAGTCCCCCACCCTCGACCCTGCCCTGCCCTAACTGTTCCTAGGATATGGGTTGGCCAAGTCCAATCTGACTTCTGTTTTTATACAGCCCACGAGGTAGAAACAGAGTTTTACTAATGAACCTCTGCAATTGATTTGGTCCATTGACTTTGTCCCATTGCTTTACCTCCCCTTTGAGATTCTCTGACTTTAATCCCTTTAGCTGTTGCCACCATGCCTAGCCACCAAAACTGTGCTGTTCAATGACAGACAGTGTTACCGAGCTCTGTCATGGGCAGAAATGGTGGAATACTTGTGTTACAACTGAGGTTCTACTGGTTTCAACAAAGATCTTTCAAAATACTAAAAAGGAATGAAAAAGAAAAGAAAAAGTAAATACAATATGAAAATAATAGAATTATCTTATCATTTCAAATGCTTGAAAAGAATTCATGATAAACCCTTTATGCAAATTGTCCTTCAGTTTCCATATCTGGAATATGGGGATAAAAATCCCCATTGATTATAACATACCTAATTGATGCTGATACGTAATAGACACTTGATAAATGGTAGATCTGATTAAAATATTAATAGAATCTGCAAGGACTTTACTGGGCCTAAAATATCTTTATTCAGAAACAGGTAATTTTCATTTTTTTATGGGCTCCACCATTTTGTTGTGCTATCTAAAAGATTCTGGTGTTTTCTCCATGTATCTGGCATAGCACCTGTTCCAACAATCCACAGCTCACAGTCGCACAAACCTATAGATTAATTCTCCCTGCCAAGGAGGAACACTTCATTCTTCTTTAACATGTTAATGTTATTGCAGTGCCATTGCAGCCACCTCTGTTTCTTATACAGATAATGAGCCCTAAAAAGACTCAGGAACTCTCATTTCAACTCAAAACTGCCTTACCTCTTTTTTCCCTTCTCTCTTATGGCAGAAGTAGGACCTTCCCTCACCTCCATAAAGCTGAACTGACAAACTCCACATTATACTCTAGCCCCATTTCAGCCTTCTCAGGATGATCCTCAAAAGAATCTCTTCATTTCAGGATTTTTTCCTGCGTTGTGCCCCTCTTCCAGTGTTTATAATCAGCAAATTTAAGTTTTCTACATTAGGATGTATCTGTGCCACCTTTGCTTTACCATGTGCCATGTTATCTTTTGCTTTTTAACCTTCACTTCCATTTTGAAAATCAATTAAGTTAGCATTTTCTGCTAGTAGAACAATTTTGCTGACAGCCTCCTTTTTATTAGAAACAAATTCTCCGATGTCAACGTACCGCTGCTCTGTGCTCCGTGTGTTTCACATGCACCATGTTAAACATCTAGAGGGAAATATGTGGTTGAATGGAGAGTTTAAATTGCATTTAGAATTTACAGTCTGCCAACCCTGGGTGAAGGCATGCTTCACCAGATTTAGAGACTATGGAAATCCCCAATTTAAAAGCTTAAGGGAATGGAGCATGAGTCTCTACCATATAGCACAAT
This sequence comes from Myrmecophaga tridactyla, assembly GCA_004026745.1. NCBI lineage: Eukaryota > Metazoa > Chordata > Mammalia > Pilosa > Myrmecophagidae > Myrmecophaga > Myrmecophaga tridactyla. Next base: position 14,015 of record PVIY010050783.1, read on the forward strand.
GCCAAATATTAGTGAATAGATTTAAGAGTAAAGGAAAAAAATTACAAATTTCTAGCATATTTTTTTATCTTGTTCAAATACATACCATAATATAAAAGAGTTTTTAGAGAAGTTTCTTACAAAGCAAATATTTTTGGCCTAAAAGCACACATTTTCCAGGTAATGCTCTTAAAAAATCTTATTCAGGGCTTTGTTATAACAAAATTACATTGAAAAATAATCGTTTTTAAATCACAAAGAATTGGAATAGCATGTGATAACATTTCTGTTCACTTTTTCTTTTATCCGGAAGAAAAGTAACTAATCACCTTTATTTCTAGGGGGTAGACAAGATATTTTTATCTGGTCTAATGTACATCAGTCCTGGATGCACTAGCAGCTGGAGTCTGTCAGCTAACTAAACTCTGTGGCATAGTGGCTAGTTCTGTCCATGGCTGCCTCAGGAGTTTTCCTTTAAGCTCAACTATACTTTGGGGTTGAGTACTCTAAAACTGCATAGAGTTTCTTTATAAAACATTAAACAAAACAGTGATATAGCTAAAAGATGGAGGGCATATCACTGAGTAAGGACCGTTACGAGTATCACGAGAATTGCATTTAGAAGGCTAAAGTGAAAAATATTAACCACAACCACCAACAGCACAACAAATATGTTTAATGTTCTATTCAGAGCAATAAGAAAAACAAAAAGCTAATTGCAGTTTATGGAGTTTTATACAGGTAAATGGGTATGAATTGCCAACTCCCATACTATCTATCAAAGAAAATGACCAAAGAAAATTACCAAAATATTTAAAGAATAGAATTAACATTAGTTTGAAGCTATTAAAGCCCAGAATTCTTGAAAAGATGAAGTAATTCAGCTGTTCCACATAATTTTTATTCTCTGGAACCCAGTGGTTGGCAATGTACAAGGGAATTTACCAAAGTAGCACTGCCAACCTATAAGGAATAGTTAAGAGTGTGAAAGAAACTTGAGAATGATAGAAATTAAAACCACAACAGTATTTTTCAGAAGAGAAAGAAAATGCATTTTATATACCAGTGACTGTTGTCCAACAGGAATATACTTCCAGCCACATTTATAATGTCACAGTTTCTAGTTGCTACATTAAAATACAAAAAATAAACAAACTAAATTAATTTAAATTGTATCATTTATTTAACCTAATATATCCAAAATAACATCATTTCAACATGTAATCAATCTAAAGTTATTAATGAATGCATTTGTTTCCTATGGTTGCCATAATGAATTAACACAAAGTGGGGTGTCTTAAAGCAACAGAAATTTATGCTCTCACAGCTGCGGGACCCTGAAATCCAAAATCAAATTGTAGAGTGGATTGGTTCTTTATGGAGACTCTGAGAAAGAAAAGAAAAAAAGTTGCATGATCTTCTCCTTGCTTAGGTGGCTGCCAGCAATCCTTGACATTTCTTAACTAATAGATGCATCACTCCAATCTCTACCTCATTTTTACTTGGCCTCCACCTCTGTTTTCATCTCTCTTCTTCTTTATTGCCTTTTTAAAAGATACTCATCATTTGATTTAGGGTACCCTAATTCAGGAGGATCTCATATCGAGATTCTTACCTTAATCATATCTTCAAAGACTGTTATTCTATATAAGGTCACATACTGAGTTTCTGGGTGAACATATTTTGAGGAGTTCTGAAAACTCTACCCACCACAGTGATACATCATACATTTTTACAGTGTTAAAATTTAAAAATCAGGAAAACATTTTACCCCCGTAACACATCTCAATTTGTATAGTAAATTTTCACTAGGTATTCTAGATTAGTAATTAGGTTTTCTAAAATTTACATTTGGAGAAGCATACTCACAAACTCAAGCTATTTTAAATATACATTAAAGACTTCCATATAAAAAGTCATTTTACTTTTATATTCTCATCTGCACTGAAATTTTGAAATTTCAGTGCTATGTTTATACAAGATAAGAAAATTTACTACTTCAGTCTAGAATTATG
>PVIY010050784.1:0-16003 GCA_004026745.1 Myrmecophaga tridactyla
CAGGGTGGGATTTCTGCTTTCTAAAGCTTCAAAGATGAATCACTGCAGGACTTTGAAATCTAGTGGGATTTCCCTGAGGGGTTTCCTGAAATGTTTAGTTCTGGTGACCCTTGTTTTCCTTCCAATCTCTCCCTACAGCAGTGGGATAATATATCCTATGGCTTTTCCTTCTTTTCATATTAGAAACATATAACTTGCTCTAAGTTTACAACTCCAGAGCTAGCAGAGAATTTTGCCTTATGAGATTTGTTCTGTTTCTGAGTTTGTGTTGAATTCCTATCGTTACTGAAATCTTTTAAAGCTTTTGTGGTATAGTGATTACATGAGTGTATTTTGAATATGGAAAGATTTAGTATGCTGCATAAAGTCAGATGACCATTGTAAGGTGAAGGGCAAGTATGTTATTGGTTCTAATTTAGAGATGGCTTAAGGGGATGTGCATTGTTGCCAGGTTGAAGGGTGGATACTGTGACCATTAGAATCAGGTGTTTTCTTGGCCATGTGATGGTAGCCAGTTGTTCTGTTGATATGGACTAAAGTCATCAGCATGTGAATTTCATCTATGGTTTGTGACATCTGCAGTTACCCCCCTAAATGATTGTCACTTAATTTAATCAGCTCAAGTCTGAAAATGAGAAGTCAGAAGAGAAGGAATGAGCTCAGAGCTGACATGGGTTCAGATGTTTGGAGCAGCAGAGAGGAAATGTCCCAGGGAATGGTATCTGAAACCAGAAGTCGAGAGCGTAATCCAGCAGACATCATCTGATGCCTTCCCATTTGACAAGGAACCCAGATGAAAGTTAATGGCCTGTCTTTAAAAGATCTGTAAATTTGTTACTAAAATAAATTCCCTTTTAAAAGGTCAATCCATTTCTTGTGCATTGCATCCCAACAGTTTTAGCAAAATAATAAAAGGATCTTTAGCTCAATATGAAGTAATACTTGAATAAATTCTTTTGCCTAAGTTTGCTTATGTTTTAACTTGTTGATGGGTATTTTTATTGTTTCCAATTTATGGGCACTACAATGCAATCTGCAATTCATCTTGGACATGTAGTATGTGAGAAAAATCTTGTTCTTTCCTCATATGAACAACAAAATTGAGAGATCTGGAAAACCTGCAAATTGTCAAATGGCACTCAAAACATTACATACATGATGTTGCAGAGCAAATAAAAACCTTAAAATTTAGACAAAGAGTTGCTGTAAAAAATAAGATCAAAAGTAAACCCTAATTGGGTAAATTATGGCAGGATTCCATATAAGGTAGTAAGAAGTTCAAATATTTATAGTTAATAAGTCTCTAAACTCTGAGTTTGATAAAGTCATGAAAGGGAATATCACATAGGCCATATCTAGTCAGCTTTTAGGTTTTCCTCCAGGATTATGTAGAATCCATGAAAAAAAAACTAAAACTAAACAGTACAGAACAAAATTTTCATCACTCCATGCTGCTTTGAGAGAAGAACAGCACAAATTGTCTAGATGTATTCATAACCAACTACTTAGATGCATGACAAAAGAAAACAATCTGCATGGGAATTCAAACAGAGCCACCATCCTTTGGGCAATCAGAGATCCAATTGAAAGTAGAAGACAGAGTCCTTCATGTACTATTTGTCCAAAACCAACTTTTTCTCATCATTGAGAAATAACATCCCTAACCTACAGACATTCTATATTAGTTAGGGTTCTCTAGAGAAACAATCAACCGGCAGTATTCATAAATATAAAATTTAGAAAAGTGACTCACATACCTGCGGCAATGTACAGTCCAAAATCTGTAAGCCAGGCTGTGAAGCTACGATTCCAATGGAATGTCTGGATGAACTCCACAGTAGAGGCTTGCCAGTTGAAGCAGGAAAAGAACATGTCTCTTCTGAATCTACCTTAAAAGGCTTCCAGTAATTAGATTAAGAATCACTCATTAAAAAAGAAACTCCCTTTGGATGATTACAAATAAAATTAGCTGCGGATGTAACAAATGTGATCATGATTTAATTATTATAGCAAAAGACAGGTCAGCACTTGACCAACCAGACAAACAAGTACCACCACCTGGCCAAGTTGAAACATGAACCTGATCATGACAGTCCACCCCTTGTCAACTTAGCAGCTATGCTCATTAGGTTAAACAATACCTGATTTCTAAATCGAAAACAATAAGACACATTTTTTTCACCTAACAATACTTAACTGCCCTGCATATAATCAGAAAAACATGAAATCTCTCCAGAAAAGCATGCAATATTTTGGGTAATATTAATTCTTGGACTTGATAACTTAAAATTTAAATAGTATAACTATTAACTATTAATAGTATAACTATGAACAGGACAGCATTATGGTTCTCATTTCTCTAACTGATCACGTGGTCGTGGTTCATATTTATCAGCAACTTCTTCCACTGCCCATTCCATGTTCCCTTTACCCTCATCCAGCACTTCAGCTGGCCGTGGTTCTTGGCCTCGTGGGGTGACCCAAACCTTCATTCCTGAAGTTTCACAGTCATTGGTAGTCCTGCCAGGATTAATCACAGGGTGTGGTAGTACTAAAAGACACCCTAGCGGATCCCCAATATTCCTCTTCTTTTCCTCCATTATGTAGTTGCAGTCTTATTTCCTCCTGCTGGTCAGGGTCAATCACCCCAGCCATTAACGTAATCCCCTTCTTGGAATGTTGATCCAGGGGCATGAGTAGCCCAAAGTGACCAGGTGGCAGTCTTAACTTCCAGTTCAATGGAATCATTGTTGTTTCTCCTGGTGGAAGCACTTCCCCTTTTGGAATGAAAATGTGTAGACCAGCAGAGTTCAGGGTCACAGGGACAGGAAGAAAAATTTTTCCCAGTGGATCACTAGGGGTAATAGTGAGTGGTGCCACATATATTTCTACACTTTGGTTCCTGGACCTATGGATCCTGGTTATGGAAGAAGCATCACCATACAGTGGACACTGATTCAGAGCATACAGAGCTTCCTGGAGAACATTACCCCAGCCCTTCCAGGTATTGCCACCTAGCTGGCACTGTAACTGAGTTTTCAAAAGGCCATTTCACCTTTCTATCAATCCAGCTGCTTCTGGATGATAGGGAACATGGTAAGACAAGAGAATACCATGAGCATGTGCCCATTCCCGTACTTCATTTGCTGTAAAGTGTTTTCCTTGATCAGAAGCAATGCTATGTGGAATGCCATGATGATGAATGAGGTATTTTGTAAGTTCACATATTTTAGTTTTTGCAGAAGCATTGCATGTAGGAAAAAGCAAACCCATATCCAGAGTATGTGTATATTTCAGTAAGAACAAGTCGCTGCCCCTTCCATGAAGGGGGTGGTCCAATGTAATCAACTTGCCACCATGTAGCTGGCTGCCCACCTCGAGGAATGGTGCCATACTGGGGGTTGAGTTTGGGTCTCTGCTACTGGCAGGTTGGGCACTCGGCATTGGCTGTAACCAAGTCAGCCTTGGTGAGTGGAAGTCCATGTTGCTGAGCCCATGCATAACCTCTATCCCTAACACCATGACCACTTTGTTGATGAGCCCATTGAGCAATGACAGGAGTTGCTGGGGAAAGATGCTGACTGGTATCCACAGAACAGGTCATCTTATCCATGTGATTATTAAAATCTTCCTCTGCTGAAGTCACCCTCTGGTGTGCATTCACATGGGGCACAAATATGTTCATGTTTTTAGCCCACTCAGCTCTATCCACATACAACTTCCCCACACCACTTTGTCACCAATTTTCCAATTATGGTCGTTCCAAGTCACTGATCATCCAGCAAAACCATTAGCAACAGCCCATGAGTCAGTATACAAATACACCTATGGCCAGTTTTCCTTCCAAGCAAAATGAACAAACACGTGCACTGCTCGAAGTTCTGCCCACTGGGAGGATTTCCTCACACAACTGTCCTTCCAGGACACCCCAGAAAGGGATCGTAGTGCTGCAGCTGTTCACTTTTCATGTGCTACTTGCATATCATGATGAACCATCTGTACACAAGGCCCAAGTTTTCTCTTCTCAGTCAATTCAGTGTAAGGAACTCCCCAAGAGGCCATAGTTCTGGTCTGGGAAAGGGAAGGTAGTGTGGCAGTGGAGGAGACAATGGGCATTTGGGCCATTTCTTCATGTAACTCATGTCTGCCTTCAGATTCTGCCCTGACCCTACCTCATATCTACCCTTTCTATTTTGCAATAGAGTGGTGCTGCATGCACCCAACTTTATGCATTGTTGAGTCAGACAACACCCAGCTCATGATAGGCAACTCAGGTCTCATGGTAACTTGGTGGCCCATGGTTAAGCATTTTGTCTCTACTATGGACCAGTAGCAGGTCAAAAGCTGTTTCTCAAAAAGGAGAGTTGTTATCTGCAGTAGATGGCAAGGCTTTGCTCTAAAATCTAAGGGTCTTTGTTGTGATATTCCTATAGGGGCCTGCCAAAGGCTCCAGACAGGATCTCTATTTGCCACTGACACTTCCAGGACCATTGGGTCTGCTGAATCATACTGCCCAAGTGGTACAGCAGCTTGTACAGCAGCCTGGACCTGTCGCAGAGCCTCCTCTTGTTCAGGCCCCACTCAAAATTAGCAGCTTTTCTGGTCACTTGATAAATGGGTTGGAGTTGCACACCTAAATGAGGAATATGTTGTCACCAAAATCCAAAAAGACCAATTAGGCATTGTGCCTCTTTTTTGGTCAGAGGAAGGGCCAGATGCAGGAACTTTTCCTTCACCTTAGAAGGTATATCGACATGTCCCACACCACTGGATACCCAGAAGTTTCACTGGTGTGGAAGACCCCTGTATTTTTCATGGATTTATCTCCCATCCTCTGACATACAAATGCCTTACCAGTAAGTCTACAGTAGTTGCTACTTCTTACTCACTACGTCCAATCAACATGGTATCATCAATATAATGAGCCAGTGTGATGTCTCGTGGGAGGGAAAAACAATCAAAATCCCTGTGAAAAAGATTCTGACATAGAGTTGGAGAGTTGATATACACCTGAGGTAGGACAGTGAAAGTATATTGCTGACCTTGTCAGCTGAAAGAAAACTGTTTCTGGTCGTCCTTACTTATAGCTATTGAGAAAAAAGCATTTGCCAGGTCAATAGCTGTATACCAGATAACAGGGGATGTATTCATTTGCTCAAGAAATGATACCATATCTGGAATAGCAGCCGCAATTGGAGTTACCACCTGGTTGAGCTTAGGATAATTTGCTGTCATCCTCCAAGACCCACCTGTTTTCTGCACAGGCCAAATAGGAGAGTTAAATGGGAGTCTGGTGGGAATCACCACCCCTACATCCTTCAAGTCCTTAAGAGTGGCAGTAATCTCTGCAACACCTCCGGTAATCTGGTATTTCTTCTGATTGACTATTTTGCTTGGTAGGGGAAGTTCTAGTGGCTTCCACTTGGCCTTTCCCACCATTATATCCCTCACTGCATGAGTTAGAGAGCCAACGTGGGGATTCTGCCAGTTTCTCAGTATGTCTATACCAATTATACATTCTGGAATTGGGGAAATAACTACAGAATGGGTCCGGGGGCTCACTGGACCCACTGTGAGATGGACCTGAGCTAAAACTTCATTGATTACCTGGCCTCCATAAGCCCCCACTCTGACTGGTGGACCTGAGTGACATTTTGGGTCCCCTGGAATTAATGTCACTTCTGAACCAGCGTCTAATAGTCCCTGAAATATCTGATAATTTCCTTTTTCCCAATGCACAGTTACGCTGGTAAAAGGGCATTGGTTTCCTTGGGGAAGGCTTGGAGGAAGATTAACAGTATAGATTTGTGGCAATGTAACAGGGTTCTCCCCCAAAGGGACTTGGCCTCCCCTTCATTCAAGGGGCTCTGCATCTGTAAACAGTTTCATGTCTGGGAATTGATTAAGGGGCCGTGACTCCTTGTTTTTGTAATTCAGGTGAGACTTCTATTCACTTAAACTAGAACTGTTTTGTTTATACAACTCGAACAAGAATTTAGTAGACTGCCCGTCTATTGTATATCTAGGTACCCCATGATTTATAGCCAATGTCACAAATCTCTGTGAGACATATAATTTTGATGCCTGCTTTGAGTTTGCTGTCTATTATAATAGCCACATCTACCTTGTCTTTGGCGATTAAGTACTGCCACCTGGCTTCTGCCAACTCGGGATCTCATCATCCCCATTGTGTTTAAGGATTCCAGTTCTGTGACAGCAGTTCCTACAGTAACATCTTACCTACAGAGAAGTGCAACCACAGAGCTCTTCAGGGATGATGGTGCTAGTCTCACAAGTTTAGTTCTCACCGTTTTGGCAAAAGGTGCATCCTCCAGACATTCCTGGGGTGTAAGAGCAGGCTTTCCATGATAAATCCACTCTAACATTCCAATTTCTCTAAGCCTCTGGATCCCCTCATCTACATTTACCAGGGAAGTTCTGACATTTCAACCTCATGTAACGTTGGCCACCTTTTGATCCATATTTCAACCAACCATCCAAACTGTTAATACCTTTTCTAACCGCTCGAGCTGTAACATTGAATGCAGATCTCTGCTTAGTGAGCCCATATCAATTTCAGCCTGATCCAGCCTTATATTCCTTCCACCACTATCCCACACCCTTAAAATCCATTGCTACACATATTCCCCTGATTTCTGTCTATATAAATTGGAAAGTTCACACAGTTCTTTTGGAGTATAACATACCTTTCATGTGTGATACTTTGCACCTCACCTTTAGGGGCCTGTTGGGACTTTAGTCTAGTTATAAGTCTGGAAGATGTGAGTGGTGGTGGTGGTGGGTCATGAAAAGAATTAGAAATATCTTCCAAGCCATTTGTTTCAGGTCCTTCATTTGAAGTTTCATCTGGTGAAACAGGATCAATCACTCTAGGGCTAATCCCTTCAGGAGGAAGCTCGGTGGCCAACTTCTCAAGGCAGGCTGGAGGTGGGGTGGTTATGTCCTCAGGGAAAACTATTACAGGGTTATCTAGAGAAGACTCAGCATGATCTAGGGATTTGACCTCACCCCCAACATCATTATTGATCCATATATCGCCATCCCATTTTTCAGTGTACCACTACTTTCTCATCAATGAGAATTGTCACTTTAAGAGCAGACACCATGCAAGATTGAGATTTCAGTTTATTTTGTAACATTGCTACTCTAACAATAAGATTCTACATCTGATATTCAGAGATCTCAAGTCTACAGCTACCGGAAATAAGATTTTCCTTCAGGATAGTCATAGAAATGTCTACGTCTGTCAGACAGACTTAAGCTTCTTGTTTGAAGGCTCCAGCCCATCCCTTTCACTCCTTACTGTAGTCATTGTGTCTAACAACAACCTGCCAACATCTCTATACCTCTTATTCTGAAAAACTCTGTAAAGGTGTCAAAAACATTATCCCGCAGAGCCTGACTTCATACAAGTGAAACATTAGGAGAATCGGATGGTGATATTTTGAGTATCTCTTTTGCCAACACACTCCATGGATTGGGAGTGTCATTCTGATTATGGGAATCAGGGTCCTTAGTGTCTTTGAGTTCAGTCAGAGTAGAAAAACATTCATAAAAACCTATTTTTAAGATTCTGTTTCTCAGCAGAAACTGACATTTATTTCATTTGTTTGTTCATTCATTCACTGATTCTGCAATTACCTGACAATAGAATGCAATGACTATTATCATGGCTTGGTACCACTACCTTGATTCATGCTAAGGGACAGGTTTGTCCACCATTGCTTCAACATAATTGGCATGATATGACCTGTTCTAGTTTGGTAGCTGCCTGAATGCTATATACTAGAAATAGAATGACTTTTTTAAAAGGTGAATTTATTAAGTTACAAGTTTACAGTTCTGAGGCCAGGAACATGTCCAAATTAAGGCACCAACAAGAGGTTACTTTCACTCAAGAAAGGCCGATGAATATCCGGGCTTCTCTCTCAGCTGGAAGGGCATGTGACAAAGTCTCCTAGCTTTCTCTCCTAGCTTTCTTTTCATGGTGCTCCCCAGGGGACATTTTCTTTATTCATCTCCAAAGCTCTGTGGGTGCATGGGCTCTAAAGCTTTTTCCAAAATGGTTCCCTCTTAAAGGCATCCAGTAAGAAACCCCACCTTGAATGTGTGGAGACACATTTCCATGGATAATCAATGGAAACCTAATCTAATCTAATCTAAACATTTCAATGGACAATCAATAGAAATCACATCTAATCAAAAGTTACAACAACAGTTGGGTGGTTCACATATCCATGGATAATCAAAAAGTTCCCAGGCAGCAATACTGAATGAGGATTAAAGAACATGGATTTTCTGGGATAGATCACAGATTCAGATCAGCATACTCCACATTATGGACTTCAAAAGACATGTTCTTTCTAAAGACAAAATGCATTCATTCCATCACCACATCAGAAAGCCTTAAAGTATCTCAGTAATGATACAAATGCAACTCAAAGTCAGAAACAGTGCCAGAATCTCATCAAAGTCAGTTACAGGCATGGTCTGTCCTATGGCAAAATTCTTCTTTGACTCCGGACTTGTAAAACTCAGAACAAGTTATTTTCTGCCAACATACAAAGGAAGGACAATCATAGGATACATTTTCCCATTCGCATAGGGAGAAATTGGAAGGAACACATGTCATCATACCCACACAGTTTCAAAAACCTGTGGGGCAAAGTCCATTAGATTTCAAAGTCTGACAGTCATTTATCTTCAGGGCTTTAGAAAGCAGAAGTCTCATATTTCCCTCGGGCTTACACAGTGACCTGCCTGTCTCTGAATGCAACCTTGGGGAACACAGGGGAGACCACAATTTTCTTGGCTCTACCCTCTACAAGCATCGGGGCCACATTTGGGCTCTCTGTCATCTCTGTGGTATATGCTAAACCCCTCCATGTGGTGGCAGGCAGGATCTCCCCAAACCCCAAGGAATGTGCTCCACCATAATCAAGGACATAGGCAGCACAACTCTTCCTCTGTTATGAAGTAGTAGGCTCATCTTCTGCCGTTGGGGCAACCTCACCCTCTCCAAGTGCTTGGGTGGGCCTGCTCTCCTTCCCCATGGTTTATTAACTTCAGAACTTAAACTCCATAGTTCTACCTCTGAAGTTATTTACTTTTATGATGTCTCTTTTCTGAGACTTTTAGTCCAGACTGGAAGCAGTTGCATTCAGACAGATTCCACAACACTCTTCTTGACTTTTTATGCTATTATTTCAGATCTTGAACATCAGAGAAGTGTTTCCACAAATCCTTCGTGGATAACTCCATGTCCAACCCTGGCTTTCTCTGAAATGGCTGATGGATTCCATATTTGGTCAAATCCTCACATGGGGCACCATTATCCAAGGTTTCCCTTCCTGGAAACCCAGAATTTTCCAGAACATCAACTTCTGTTTTCTATACCCGAGAGTTAAGTTCTCAGCTTATCTCTTTCCTGTTTAGTTTCACTATAAGCTGTAAGAAGAAACCAAATTGCACTTTTCACATTTAATTTGGAAATTTAGCAGAAGAAATTTCCAAGTTTATGGCTTTTAAAATCCACCCTCCAGCTAAAACCGTTAGTCAATTTTGACAGAATATCAGCCATTTTAAAACAAGGATCACCTTCTTTCCAGTTTTCAGTAACACCTGTCTCATTTCTATCTAGAGTCTGGTCAGAGTTATCTTTAGAATCCATATTTCTACCAACAGTCTCTTCAAAGCATTTTAGGCCTTCTCTATCAAACTCCTCACAATTCTTCCAAAATCTTCTCCTTATCCATTTAAAAAACTGTTTCAACATGTATGGTATTTGCAAACCGCAGTAGCACCCCACTCCTGGTACCAAGATGTATTAGTTAGGGTTCTCTGGAGAAACATAATCAACAGGGAATGCCCACAAATATAAAATTTATAAAACTGTCTCCTGTGACCACAGGAAAGCAGAGTCCAAAATCTGCAGGGAAGCCTGTGAAACCCACGATTCTGATGGAGCGTCTGGACGAACTCCACAGGAGAGGCTCACCAGCCGAAACAGAAAGAACCTGTCTCTTCTGAATACTCTTTAAAAGGCTTCCAGTGATCAGATTAAGCATTACTCATTACAGATGACACTCCCCGTTGGCTGATTACAAATGGAATTAGCTGTGTATGCAGCTGACATGATCATGATTTAATTCTATGAAATGTCCTCATCGCAACAGGCAGGCCAGTACTTGCCCAACCAGACAAACAGGTACCACCACTTGGCAAAGTTGACACATGAACCTAACCATGACAGTATATTAACACAACATCACCCCTTTTTCTATAAGATTTCCAAGGAACATTGACAAAAGATAAGCTCAGCTCAGCACACAATTCATGTTGCTTCATCTTTTCCTCAGTACTAAGAGCAGAATGGGGAGAACACAGACACAGGGGAGAGGGTTCTCTACCAGAGCTGGAGGGACTGGGGCTGCAATGTGTCCTGAACTAAAGGAAGGAGCCCCATCTGCACGTCCATCTCATATGGTATATCAGCTCCCAACCTGTATCTGAATCTCTTTCCTAGCCACTCAGTTTCTGCAGCAAAAGTTCTCTGTGACAAATCAGTGAGAACTTAATTGACCTTGAGTGCTTGGAAGAGGATTTTGCTTGCAGAAATGGTGTAATGCTTTCTCTTCAGACTTCTTCCTAAACAGATTCACTTACACAAAATATTGCATAATTGGAGGTCATGCTGAACAGCTCCCTATTGAGAGCAGGGCGCTGGGTGAGGCTACTGATTATTCATAGTCCAATGGTTCTGGAATACTACCATTCACATCACCCCCATGAAGGATTATGGTTGGTTTTTGAGGTGTTAGTCGAGGGAAGGGTATTCGGTGACCATTTCCAGCTTGTTGATGTCACTACTCAGCAGTAACATCATGTATGAAATTTTAGTAAGTTACGGTGTTGATAGATATTTCCCTTATACAATCAGTGGTATCCAGAAAGAAAGTCTAGATGTTCACATCTCTCACCACCATAACTACCCAAGCAGAAATATGCCCTGGTCCTGCAATGACATGTCGCACCTGTGCAAGGAAGTTTATTAATGTTACTTATCTTTGGTTTCCTGGAATGAACTTGTCGTGTTTTCATCCAATAATGTGTAAAAATCTCATTCTAACTTATCATAAAATGAATGCAATTAAAATCAATGGAGGTGCTGTGAGGGCTTGGTGGCAGGCAGCAAAATAATATTGTCATGTGGAATATATTTTATCATGGTGAGATCACTGCGTTGAAACTTGAAGTTCAAAATGTGTTTTCATGGATGATGTATGTCCACATATGTTGTTTGGTGCATTGATTGTGAGATTTTCATTTAGTTGCCTTAATTCATGCGGATGAACTGCTTTTTACAACTTTTGTTTTATGTAACTGTACATCTTTCATTTATCAAGACCATGATATTCACATCCCATTTTGTCCCAACACCACTACCTGCATGGACACAAATGGCCGTTTGCATTTTTTATGAGAGTCCACATTCAGAAATCTGAGTTAAGGTCCCAATCATAGTGACTGAGAATGTCTCCTCACCATTTCCCAGGTATGGGCAAGCACCACAACCAGTTTACAAACTGATCTTCAGATAAAGGACCTGAGATTTAGAATTAGACCACAGGACCCACGTCATCCATAGTCTGGGAGAAGAAGGAGGAGAGATATGAGAAAAATGATTATGTGAAAGAAAATGGATAATCAGACAAATAGATAATGTAATCAGTACTGAGATTGAGGTACACCCTTCTGTATGGGTAGGAGTGCAGTTTGAAATCCATTCAAATTCTGACAATGGAATAGCCATTATCTTGATGGACCAGTGAATCCAAAAGATTGCATTTAGGGAACATTATTTGGTGATTTGCCTTCCAACTCACTGGGAAATGATCACCAGTTTACACTGAGATCTTCAGGATTCTGAACAGGAAAATACTGGCAAAGTCATTTCTGTTTTAAAGAAGGGCAGTTGGCTAATTTTGCACATGATTGGGCTTCCCCTACTGTACCAAAACTTTTCTATATCATGACTTCAGTCTTAAACATAGAGAAAGAAATTTAGAGATGCTTCCTGGGAAAAAGTTAATTGGAGAGGGAGCCCATGAGGGTGACAAGACGCCAGCCCTTAACCACCTCCCTGAACCTGCTTCTGCAAATTATCCTCATACTCATTGTTCTGAATATCCCCTAGGGGTCACCCCAAAGGAAAGGTTTATATTTGGTTGAGCATTTCTTGCTTGTCACCATGATCCTTGCGCATTAATAAATAAATGGTTGTGTCTTCAATTCTCAGGCTTTTTATTTGGAGAAAGAGTTTTTTATTGGTGTAGTCCCTGGAGGTGATGAATTGTTCTTCTCCTGGTGTCTGCATATTTAATTCCTTCATGTTCAACTGATATACATGACCCTCCTCAGTCTCATAACTGGAACCTGGTGACCAAGTGCTTGGAATACTCATTAAAGTTGAATCCTGTTGATACACAGGAGAGGCACAAACATCCTCAGGTCAGTCTTACTGGGCCCTCAGACTTCACCTGCTGTAATTCAGACAGGACACTACAAACAAGCACTAGAAATTAAGTAGCATATAGGCACAAACATACACACAAACAAACCCAAATGCACGCGTGTGTTCACAGTGTAGTACCCCAGTTTCTCAATAATGTTACCATGGATCATTAATACAACGATCCACAGCTAAGCACCTATTACTTGATTCTTCTTATTCCTCAGCCTTGTCTGAGCCCTCCCTAGAATAGGGAGGTCACACACACAGGGCAGTGAGTTTCTGTCTCAGAGCTGCAGGACCTGAGTGTGGACTGATTACAGGACTAGAAGGAAGAGTCCCATTTGCTTGTCAGTCTCCTCAATGGACACATCAGCTCCTTCTCTGTGGCTAAGCCTCTCTCCTGGTCTTGTTTCTTTCTATTCATAGCAACGTGAAAATAATGACTGAGGAATTATTGATGTTGAGTGCACAGGGGAACATTTCAGTCATAGAAACATTGCAGTGCTTTCTCTTCCTATGCATAATATATGTATTCTCTAAATATTCAGTGGGTGTATTTTTAAAGGGAAGTCATACTGACTAGATCAAGTCAGGGTCCCTGCAGAAAACCCTGGCTCTTCATGGGCCTAGTCTACCAGAGCATTTCCCTCCCCTATCATCACAAGTTCTCAAGTCCAGGGAACAGGGGAGATAAAAGAACATTTCCTGGATTTCTATCTTTGTAGAACCCATGTGGTCCAGATAAAAGCCACTGTATTCTATCCTCCAACATGCTGGATACAGGATTCAAGATATTAATTCACAGGATATATGTGTGGCAAAACTCATTATACCTGCTCCAATAATGCATAATCTGTCTTATTCACTCCCTCAGTAAAAGTGATTTTACTGATTGCATTCTCTCATTGGTGGGAGACATGCCTTAGTTGATCACATATGTAATCAGTCACAGATGCAATGAACTGACTGATGACTTAGTACACCAGAATTCCAGTTTATCAACCAGCCACAAAATGTCCTTGCAGCAATGGTCAGAACAGTGCTTCCCTGGCCAGAAAACAAGTCATCATCATTGGACAAATTGACACTGGAACCTAATCATCACAGTTCACTCCTTTTCTAATTGGCAACTATACATATCACCTTGAAACAGTATTAATTTCCAAATAGAATGCAACATCAGATATATGTTTTACCTCATAATACTCAACTGACTGTGAACAACAGGAAAAGCACTACATCTCTCCAGAACTGGGTGCAAGCCCTTAGATAACATTGTCTCTTAAATGTCTTATCCTAGGACTTAAATTTTGCACCGTGAACAATACAAGTTATGTCATATGATGAGAAGACAAGATATTTGGTAATGTGCAAATATAAATGCACTCATAGCAACACAGGGAAGAAGTATTCATACAATCACAGTCCTCATTTCTGTAACTGGTCACCTGGTTGTAGATCTGATTTATCACTGTATTTTTCTACCACACATTCTATGCTCCCTTTTCCCCTCAGCAAACAGTTCAGATGACCGTGGTTCTTTCCCAGGTAGAGTAAAGCAGACCTTCATTTCTAGGCCATTGGTAGTCTTGCCTGGATTGGATTGTGGCAGTTTTTCCTTGACTTTATTCATGGGGCATGGTATTAAATAGAGACAGCTTAGGGGATCTACTGTATTCCAGGAAAACAATTCTTTAACTCCAATATTCAGTTGCAGTCATATTTCTGACCACAAGCAGAACAGTTGCCCTCTTTTGTGCCTATTGATTCTGTGGGTAAGAAACCCAAAGTAGCCAGTTGGCAGTCTTAACTTCCAGTTCAATAGAATCATCTTTGTGTCTCCTGGAAGGAGAAATCTCCTCTTTTTGGAATAAAGACATGTATAGCAGCAGAGCTTAAGTTTTCAGGGACAGAAACAAAAATTTTCCCAATTGATCACTAAAGGTGATCACATGCTAGGGGTGATAATCGGTGTTGACACTCCCATTTCCACCACTTGATTCCTGGAGCTGTAGATCTTGGCAATGGGAGAAACAGCACCATACAGTGGATCTCTTTCAGCACACACACAGCATTATGGAGAACATTGCCCAAGCCTTCCACGGTTTCATATCCACTTGCAATCATAATTGGGAATTCAAAAGACCATTCTACTATTCTGTCAAACCAGCTGCATCTGCATAACCGGGAACATGGTAGGACTAGAGAATACCGTGTGTGTGCCCATTCCCATACTTTATTTATTGTTTAGTGGGTTCCTTGATCTGAAGCAATGCTGTGTGGAAGATCATGATGCTGGATAAGGCATTCCATATGTTCACTGAGTTAGTTTTTGCAGAACCCATTGCATTCAAGGAAGGCAAGCCCATAAATAGGGCATGTGCTTATTTCAACTAGAAAAAATCGCTGCCCCTTGCATGATGGAAGTTGCCCAGTGGAATCCATATGTCACCAGGTAGCATGTTGTTCACTTTGGGGAATGGCATCATACTGGAGTCTGAGTGTGCGTCTCAGCTACTGGCAGACTGAGCAATTAGCAGTGGCAAAAGCCAGGTCAGCCTATGTTAGTAGAAGTCCAGGTTGGTGAGCCCATGCTTATCCACCATCCCTAACATCATGCCCACTTGATTATTGAGCCCATTCGGCAATGATCGGCATGGCTGAGGAAAGAGAATGACTTTTATCCACAAGATGGGTCATCTTATCCACATGAATATAAAAACCTTCCTCTGCTATATTGACCATATGGGAACATTCATACGGGACAGAACTATCTTCATATACTTCATCCACTTAAAAAGTTCTATGTACGTACCTTTTCCCAAACATCTTTGTCACTAATTGCTTCCTAATTCCATGATCATCAAATCATACCATTATGATAGGTCATGAGGCAGTATGCACATGCACCTTTGGCTAGTACTTCTTCCACGAAAAATGGACAACCATGTGCATTGCTTAACGTTCTACACACTGGGAAGATTTCTCCTCACCACTGTCTTTTTGTCTTTATTGTTGACCCCATTTCTCTAGAAAGCAACATTTGTTTATGTTGAGACCTGATGTTGGCCTGCTCTCTTGGGAAGAAACAACTTCTATGTGCTTGTATTTGTCTAGATTCTTCCACTCAGTGTAGTTATTGTAACTCATTCCTTTATTATTGTATATATAGCACTGTGATAATTAGATATGTGTGTCAGCTTGGCTAGGGTATAGTGTCAAGCTGTTCTGTGCCTGTGAATTTTAACTATGGCTTATTACATCTGTGCTTTGTAACAGGAATGCCATCCATAAATAATGATATTTAATTTAAATGGCTGGAGGCTTAAAATGAGAAGTCAGAAGAGAGAAAATGAGCTCAGAGCCTTTAGTCTCTGATATTTGGAGTTGCAGAGTGGAAATGCTCCAGTGAAAGCCATTTGAAGCCAGAAGTCAGGAGAGGGGGCAGCAGATGATGGCATATGATTT
>PVIY010050785.1:0-16005 GCA_004026745.1 Myrmecophaga tridactyla
CCCTATTATTTATTTTTATTCCATATGTTCTACTCTTTTGTTGATATAGTAGCTGAAAGGAGCATCAGACAGGAACCAGCTTTTTAATACTATGTTGACAATAACTTTGAAACTTAAAAAAAAAACTGGGACCAATTCTCTTGAAGAAAATAGCCATTTGCTTTCAGATAGAGTTTGAAATGAGTTAGATGTAGAGATTTGTAATACACAGTCTGGTCTGTGAGCCTTCTTTCTGGGAAAAAAAATAACTGATACTAAGAATGGAGTAAAAAGTAGGTAAGACCCAAGATTAGCCTGTTACGATTTGCCTTTCCTGAGACTGTTCTTGCTTATCCTAGAAACCTGTCCTGGGAGCTGCTCTGCAAATTCTCCCCTAGGATAGGAGAGAGAGAGGTACACCAGACTCAGACCTGGGCAGTCAGCCTGGTTCTGAATCCATGCTGTCACTCTGGCCCCACCCAGCACTTTGAAATAATGCAGCCATGCTGTTTCCCTTCTATGAATCTGTGATTTACAACTGCATGATTCTAGCATGGATTGTTTTTACACAGCGCAGCACAACTTTAAGGCAAGGGAAATACGGGAGCTTTATATACAAAACTACTGACCACTTGACCTTGAGTTATTTTTAAGGCTATCGTTAGTTCAGCATGATTGGATGATTTTTTTACTATAAACCTACATTTATATTGCACAAGTAAATTTCATAGTGCATGCAATCAGTAAATTTGTACTTGCAGAATTGCATGTGTACTAGGAACTTTTACAAATCTTCAGAAACTTCATCATACTATGCTCTGTGAGCCTGGAATCTAGTTAATTTTCAGAAATCTCCAGATATATGGAGAAGTTGTTCAAATCTTGTCATTATCACCAAGGGAGAAAAAACCTGGAGAAATAAGTACTTGAATGGGATGTTCTTTTTTGGTGAGGCAACAATGTTTCATCATGTGTGGAAATGAAAATAATATTCTACTCTGACCCCAGGTGAAAAATGACCTGCTACTCCAGTTTGTGAAGATTAGTTTAATTCTCAATTCTCGCATCAAATGCCAGTGTGAGAGCAGATTTTAATGACAGGTCAACTAAGGGCCGATGAATGCATTTGATTGAGGGGTAAGATGTAAAAATAGATGAATTTTGGATATAAATGTCATTTAGAGAAGTAAAAGGTGATTCTTTTTTATTTTAATGAAACCTTAAAATGTAACATATATACATGTAGCCATCATTATACTTTCTACCTTCTATAAATTGTGGGTGATAATAAATCTTATCATTGTCATATACTTCTAGTAGGGAAAGTGTACTGATGGGTACTTCTGCATCCAAAGACAATGCAGGATTCTTGGTCATCTTGTAGGCGTGTTCCCTAGCCTTGTAGTAAAGAGGGGTGAACACTGTTATTAACCAATTCCTCATGGAAAGTCATAACTTTATCTCATCTTGGCAATAACCAGACACTACTCATAACCACATCTTTCTTCACTGCCATCTAAACTCCGTCTCTAAAAGGAGAGGTTGATTGAGCCCATTTTAATCTCCACAGGGCCCCCCACTTCAGCTGTGTTGGGTTTGTGATGGAAGCCACTTGAAATAAGGAAAGTATGTCCCTTCCATCAAAGCCTCACTAGGATAATTCCAAAATGGGGGATGCGGCCGGGAAGAGGGTGTGCCCTAATTCATTTTGTGAACCAAGTCTATGGTTCTATTGGACTTGTTGCCACTTCCATGTAAATGAGTGGATACTCCACAAAGATGTCTTCTGATGAGGACCCTACTAAGGATGAAACCTCCCCGGTGAATCTTTGCCAGGGGAACAACTCCCAATTACTGTGTTCTCCTCATCCATTCCCTTGTTTTCTCCAGTCCTCAGTACTCTGCTGGAAACCTACAGGCCTTGAACCTTCAGGGGAACTTGCAAATTATACTTTTACATACATTTGCTCATGCTTCTTGTAGGCATGTGAATTTCTATTCCACCCTATTCACCTCTTACTTTCTGTTAAGTTCCTGGTACCCTTCCTAAAAGTGCCATCTACCAAGAGGTCCCCATTTGTATGGGGAGTGGGCCAATGGAGAGACCCATCTTCTCTGCTAGACTGTTTTTCTCACACCCTACACCCAAGATTGGGGCTTTTTAAACCGCGGATGGTCTATTTTTCCAACACCTACCTTCTTTCTGGGACCATGTATAAGGTAAATCTAAGATTAAAACTTAGCTTTTATTAATGCAATGTAAATCAGAAGAAGAAGCAGAGACAATTTTAATATAATAATCCCCAGAAACAAGCTAGAAAGAGGTCCTCACTTGATTGCCAGTCCTTCCTCCACATCTCCAAATTTGGAAATGGAGGAAATGAAATGATTGACAACTTGTACTAGGGCAGACTAAAAGAAGAGGCATGAATCTAGGAAAGGAAGTGAGAAAAAGAAGGATCTAGGGACAAATGGAATTAAAATACATTCTTCTTGATTCCTACTCTGTGATGTGGAAATATATTTCCCAGTATGGGACTCTATCACCCTTCCATGGTTGTGCACAGTACCGGGGTTCTGCACTGACATCTAGATGAGGTATCAATTGCCTACAAACCAAACCATCACTGCTTGGACTCTTCCAATACATGTCAGGAAGAGAAGAATTGTACAACTACGTTTCTAATAAGATTTCTTTTTCCTTAAACCATTGTATTAACATGTCACCAATTCTCTTCTAGATAAACTTTTAGAAGCCCTGATCTTCAAGGAGTCAGGATTCTGTGGAACATGCAAATATATTTTTACTAAGATATAAATGAATAGAAATATGTTTCTAGAAATTCCTGAACAAGTTTTAGCAATGTTTTTTTCACTCTGATTTCTTCTGACAGCTAAAATACTAAATCCCGACAGAACTTCTTAAACACCAGAATTCACTGTTTATGTAAATAATACATTCTACCAGTCTACCAGTGCCTGGCCCCTGGTCTAAGAATTTTGAGACAGATTACAGAAGCACCATATTTGCATCAAAGTTGAGAAACACACACCTGAAAGCCTGCAGTTGGATGTGCGGGACCACCTCTGTCTGCTTAGGTCACTTGTGGAACACCAGACACCACTTCATTCACCTGGAATGAGAAGAGACCAGACGCCACTTCATTCACCTGGAATGAGAAGAGACCAGACACCACTTCATTCACCTGGAATGAGAAGAGACCAGACGCCACTTCATTCACCTGGAATGAGAAGAGACCAGACGCCACTTCATTCACCTGGAATGAGAAGAGACCCACCATATTAAGCACATCCAATAACTTCTGGACTTCAATGGATTTCTAATTTCTCCAACTTCATTTCCATGAGTGGATTGAAAGAGAATATTCTTTACCAGTTTATTATTGGTTTCTGCTTTTGGGGACATAATTTGCAAGTTTCTCTCAACCTAGAGTTATTCACCAATATATTTTCCTAGTAATTCTGTATTTGCACGTTTTTCATTGACTCTATATTTATCTAACATGTGCTGTGTGTTTTTGTTTTTTTGCCATGATACAGAATTAATTTTGCTAAGGTGGTGATCTACTTTGCATTTTAGTCATTTATCCCAACACAAAGTAGTTTAAAGGGTCAAACTACTTTGAAACACTACTTTTGATTATTTACTTGAGCCATTTTCTGGTCTCCTTTTTTCTGTGTCTTCTTTCACCATTACTACATATCTTGTTTTCTACTTTCTTTGGTTTTATCTTTTTTCCCTCTCAAGTTTAGGAAAGCCTCGAATTTTCTATTTTTTCTTCTAGGAACAAACTGCCTTTCTAAACTCTCTCATCTGGGTTGACAGTTCTTTATTTGAATATTTTGTATTTTCTAGGGAAATGATATTTTTACTTATTAATAAAGACAATTTGACTCTTCCTTTTCTATATCCTATTGATTTTATTCCTTCCTTCCCCTCTCCCTTTGCTTCTGTTCCTTCTCTTCTCTTCCCTTCAGTTCCCTTCCTTTCCTCCTTGGCTAAAACTTCCTAAACAATGCTGAACAAAAGCAGGCAATGGTACAATTTTATCTCGTTTACATTATGGCTTTAATATTATCATCTAGGTTTGCTTTTCTTTTCGACCAGGTATGACATTTGTGGTTGGTTCATTTACTGGTAAACCCCCTGCGCCAAGAGCAAATTGGGAGGTACAGGCTGTGGTACAGGTCCCAGTGTCCTTGTACTTCCTTTCACACGCACCCCCCGCTGTGGGGCAGGCTCCTCAGAGCCCCTGGCCCACCACCCTTGCCTGTGCTTTCGTCTCTTCTCTTCAGCTGTTGTCTGTCGGCTTCCTAGGTGGGCTGGTGAACTGCTAGAGGATTCCTCACTCAACAAGTTTAACATCACCAGTATCATGTCTTCTGGAAACTGCTTGAAGTCACCCTTCTCTGATTTCCCTCATTATTTTTTCTTTCTTTGGAAATTTCTGTTGGAATTTAGTAAAAAAATGACGTCCATCAACCAACTTAAACAAGTTAACGGTTCTTTTAAAAATACAATATATCATTTTAAATTCCCAGGTGTCAAAGCATAAGTGGATCCCTCCTTAACTAATAGAGAGATGGAAATAATTAATTAAAATACAGCCCCTCCCACATATCAGCAATGTTAGTTCCTTTGGAAAATATTATTCCACTTAATTGATACTGGATTAAGAGCTTTGGCTACAAAGTGAAAGTATGAATATGAATAGATTGTCCCTTTCCAAAAGATGGCAAAACTAAGAGCTTGTGTTAAAAAGGCATTTTTAATTCCAATTATTCTATAAATTATTTAACTTTTTTTTAATGTTGGCAAAGAATCTTCCTAAGAAAAAACGTTGAGTTTTAGACCAAAACTACATATTCATTAAGAATATTATGAAAGTCCTTATTATTCTTTGTGAATAAGTGTTCTTCTGGTAGAACCATTGTAGGTTTGTCCATATCAATGCCTGATTTTTCAAAAGATTTACTGCTCTAATGTATGTTTTATAGCACTAAGCATCATTGTCTTTCACAGTGAAATGTCATCCTCATTAGAACAGCATTTTTGGCAGGATGGTGTTCTATTCCATTCCATGAGAATCATGAGAAGCTAAGAGAAGATTATCCAGGAAGGTTGGGTTTGAATTTTTGTTTTGACATCTAAGAGATTTGCCTCTGCCCATAACAGAGGCATAAAAAATTTCCTATAAATATTTAATCTCACTAAATTAGATTCTCTTAGCAAAGAGATACTACACAGCACTAAGAAGCCATTTTCTCAGTTGTTCATATGTTTTCAAACTTAGTTCAAAAAGAAAAATGGATTTGAATGCTGCCTGCCTCTGATCTGTGCTGTGCACTGCTCCTCCCATATTCTCACACTCTCCTTCTTCAGGGACTTTATGCTTTCATTCCCTTTGTCCAAACCTGATCTGACAAACTAATACTAAATCAACTCACCCTGTCTCTCTTTTTGTCTGTATTATAATCTCAGTTTAGCTCATGATTATGACTCTATGCTAAAGATGTGGTAGTATGAAGGGCCATGCTATTTTCAGGGAGGGATGACTTGGTGTGTCAATTTCTGCCCTAAACAGCTTGGACATTGACTTTCACATTTTTAATCCAATGGGATATCATCCATCTAAGTTGATGTTAAAATAAAGGACAGGCCTACAAATGTCATTTCCCTCTTGTATAGCTGTACAATTGAAGTTAGTTAACATCCCCAAATGCTACGAAGTCCTAAAACAAGGACTCTTTAATGACACGGCCCGTGGATGGTGAGATTTACCATCTTTGGAACTTCTCAGGCTGATTGAAATTTTTCTCAAGATGGCCCACGGGTGTGGCCACTGTGCTCAGGCAAAGACCCACCTGTTCCCTGGAACTCTTTCCTCTTCCCAATGGCCAGAACCATCCCCAGCTCGCTCTCCTGTAGATCATTTCTACTGACACCTAATAATATAAGCCCAATTCTGTTCCCGACTCACCGTGTGATTTTGAACAAATTGTTTTCTGTGTCTAGATCTCATTTTCCTAGGAAGTAAAATGAGTGTTTTGTTACACAATATTTAATGTTACCTCCTGTCCTTAAGTTTAAAGTTCTGACTCATCCCGAGATTTCTTAACTTACCTTCTGTCCATTGGCTTCTGGGAGAGAATGCAAGGCAGGCAGGGCACCTAGCAGCTGCAGAGTGCTAGGATATTAAGTCTCAGCTCAAATATGTGTTTGTTTTTTTGCCACTGGATCATGGAGCTTATCTCCACCTGGTGGTCAAAAGTTAAAATAGTAACCCATACTTGGAGAGAGAGGGAATTTTATTAGATCAAATCCAAATGATGTAAGTCCTTAGGGGATTTTCAGTCTAGACTGTGTCACTTATCAGCAGGTTCCAGAAGAGTGACAGAATTTGGACGACAGGATGGACTTCTTCTATGGAAACTGCTTGGTAACTACAGGCCCTGAGTTTTACCTGTTTGGCTAGAAAGTCAGAAAAGGAATTTTAAAAGGCCTATTTCCACATATGAAGAACTTTGCCTCTCAGAGTGACTTGGAATTCGTTGTGTGCCTCAGTTTTCCCATCTCTGTGAGTGAAGAGATTCGGAGAAACTCATCCGTGGGTATTCTGAAAGCATCAGAGATGAGAAAGAACCTTTTGATTAAAGTTCAAACACAGGTAAGGCAAATTTTTTTCCAAGTGTGGAATGTGGGTGCCAAGAGCCTCTATCGTTCCTGATGTGTCAGGGAGCATATCTCAGATGGACCAGGCGGGGGGTGCATCTAATGCACAGGGCTCCATTCACAGAGGAATGAAAGGAGGAACCAGGTAGTCCTGTTTTGCAAGCGGGCTTCCTTGCGTTTTTGCTATTATAGGTCCAAACTAGTTGACTCAATTATGAGTCAGGTTTTTCACCAAGGCAAGAGGAAAATACATTCAAGTCTATTCACAGGGCTTTTCTGAGACTGTGCTTAGATGCTCTAGAATGCCAGAGCCTTACCCAAAGGAGTTGTCACAGGGTAATAGTCTCCTTTGGAGCTACATTTCTGCTTGCATGATGACTGTTTGCTTTCGAATATACTTACCCCAACTCTGCTGCCCATTCATTTCTCTTTTTCTCCTTCATATCTGGTCAGTTGCTCCATCAGACCGATTCTACCGTGGAGATGTCTCACTTAGGCATGTTCTACTTGCCATTCGCCCTGTCACTGCTCAGTTTCATGATTTCTTTACCAATTACTTGAACTATTTAAGAGCTTCCAGATAGTTTTTCCTCCAATCTTTTCTCCCCTTTTTCAAGTCCTTCCAACATACCTCTCATACAACTTCCCTGAAGACATTCTTCCTGCACTGTTCATAAGCCCTGTGTGGTTCCTTAGGTTTTTGGAACTGTCTAAATTCTTAAGAGAGTGATCAACGTTCTGGCCCTAAGTTACCCAATTCCCCATGACTCACCTCCATGTCCTCAGTCTCCCTGCCAGCCTCTTTGTATGGCTTCTGCTGTGCCTTTCTCACCTTACCCTACTGCTTAGTGCCCAAAGCTCCTTCAATCATTCTACTTACTAAAGACTGCTGCTTAAAGTTTATAGCACATACCAGTCCTAGCAGAGGGTCTTCGCTGAACCCCAAAGGCAGTGGCTGTCATCCAGAAGTGGTTTTGTACCCAGGGGACAGGTGACAATGTCTGGAGACATTTTTACTTTATACAACTGGGGACAGAAGTCTTGCCCCTGGCATCTAGTGAGTCCAGGCCAGGAAGGCTGCTGAACATCCCACTATGCACAGGAGAGCTCCCACAGTCTTCAAATAGTCAAACAGTCCTAAAATGTTTGCCTTGAAGTATTGTAATACGTTTTAAGTCATTCTTTTCCTTGAAGTATAAACCTTTTTATTTCTAAAATGATAGCTAATTTCAAATTATTTCAATTTTCAAGAATCATATATTCACAGGATTTAAAAATCAACCTGTATAAAAGGATAAATAACAGAAAGTCTTACTCCCACCTTTATCACTGTCTAGCTTCCCTCCCTCCCACGGTAATTTCTCCCCTAATTTCTCGTGTATGTTTCCAGCACTTCTTTGTGCAAAGCCAAGGATATAGGAATATGCATCCTCGTTTTTCCTTCTCTTAAGCAAAAAATCGTATACTATTTACATTGTTCTTTATGCCATTTTTTTAAAAACTGAAGATTATACTATAGTTTTTGTTGTTTGAGCACATGGAGAATTTACTAATCCATTTTATAACTATTCATTCGATTATGTGTACATACCACAGTATTTTTTATCAATCCTATATTATTGGACAGTTGCTTTTCCTAAACACTGCTGCAATGCTGTTTTTAAGACTGAGGACGTGGAGGTGAGTTGTGGGAAACTGGGTAAGTTAGGGCCGGAACCTTGATCCGTCTCTTAAGAACATGGGCAAAACAACGCTGCCAGGGAAAATTTTGAGTATATCGGTTTGTGGAAATATAGTCTCTGGTGAAAACTGGAAAGTGAGATTGCTGAGTCAAGGGGTGTTTTAGTTTCCTAAATTGCTCAAGCAATTATCATGCAAAGGTTTGGCTTAAACAATGGGAATTTATTTGCTTAGGGTTTTGAGGCTAAAGGAAAGTCCAAATCAAGGCAGCATTAAGGTGGTACTTTCTTCCCAGAGACTGGCATACTGGGGCTAGCTGCCCGTGATCCTTTTCTCCTTAGGTTGTCACATGACAATGCACAGACAGCCTCTTCTCATCTTTTCGTTCTGTTCAGGGTTCCATTGATTTCAGATTTTGGCTGCTCCCTCTGTGGCTTTCTCTATCTATATTTGAATTTCATCGCATTTATAAAGGACTCCAGTAATAGGATTAAGACCCATCCTGATTGGGCGGGGCTAAACCTTAACTGAAGTAACCTCATCAAAAGGTCCTACTAACAGTGGATTCATACCCACGGACATGGATTAGATTTAAGAACGTGTTTTTTTCTGGGGTACATACAACTTCTAACCATGACACTCCTGGATCCTCAAAAGATATGTTCTTTCTACAGGCAAAATACATTAATTACATCACAATATTCCAAAGCCTTAAGTCATTTCACAAATGATGCTAAGTACAAAAGTCTCATCAAAATTGGTTATGGGTGTGGCCTTTCTTGGGGCACAATTCCTCTCTGTGGACTGTGAAACCCAGAGAACAAGTCATCAGCTTCTGGTTTACAATGGAAGGACAGGCATAGAGTAAACATTTCATACCAGAAGAGAAATATTGGAAGAAAAATAAGGGTCACAGTTCCCAAACATTCCAAAACCCCAGTAGCATAAGTTCTATTAGATTTCAAGTTCTGAGAGTCATTTGTAGAATGATATTTTGTCCTGTAGGTCTGATGGGCATGCAGTTCCACCCCGTCCACACTCCTGTGCAGCTGTTGTGCTCTCCCAGAATACTGGGGTAAAGACCACACTCTTTGGGCATCAGGATGGTTCTCTGTGAATCTCTTAGGATTGGAGTGGCAGCTTCCTGAAAACCACGGTGGAAGGCCCACCTTCTCCAAGTGCAGGGATGGACCCACCCTTTCCACACATGTGGATGGGCTGCTCTCCTGGCCCGAGAAGGTGTGCTCATTCCAGACCTTGGCTTCCCTGGTTCTGCCCTCGAAGTCATTATTCCTTCAATGCGTCTCTTCTTTGTCCCTTTTAGCCCAGGGTGGCCGTGGTTCTGTTTATACAAATATTACAGAAACTTGTAGGTTTTGCATATAGTTCACAGGGATCCCATCCATCAGACAGAAGGACTTTCCCCAGATCCTTCCTAGATAGCTACTTTTCCAATCCTGACTTCCCCTGAAGCGGCCGATTGGTTCCATGCTCAGTTAAACCCTCCCATGGAGCACTCTTCTCTGAGGACTCGCTTTCCAGAAGCTCAGAACTTTCTAAACCATCAGTCGCTGGTTCTTCGTGCCCAGGAGTACAGTTCTCAGTTTACCCCTTTCCTCTCTCATTTCACTACGAACCGTATGGAGAAACCTGCTTGCATTCTACATGTTTAGCTTGGAAATCTCCTCAGTTCGATATCCAAGTTCATTACTTTCAAGCTCGGTCTTCCATCCGACACCAGAACTCAATTTTGCCAAGTTCTGTGCCACTTTAAGACCAGGATCACCTTTCCTCCAGTTTCCAGTAACTCATTCAGTATTTCCTTCTAAGTCCTCGTCAGAAGTACCTTTAGTGTCCATATTTCCACCAATAGTTTCTTCCATGCAACCTAAGTCTTTTCTATCAAACAACTCACAGTTCTTCCAGCCTCTCCTCATTACCCAGTTCCAAAGCCATTTCCACATTTTTGGTATTTGCAATAGCAGTACCCTACTCCTGGCACCAAAATCTGGTTTAGTTTCCTAGGCTGCTCAAGCAAATATGCAATGGTTCAGCTTAAACAATGCCAATTTATTTGCTTACTATTTTGAAGTTAAGAGAAAGTCCTATTCAATGCACGATGAGGGTGATCTTTCTTCTTGAAGATTAGATTTCTGACTGTCAGTGATCCTTGGTTCTGAGCTTGTCACGTGGCAATGTACATGGTGGCCTCTTCTGGCTTCTCCCTGCTCTTCAGGGTTCTGTTCATGCCCAGCTTCTGGCTGCTACCTTGTAGCTTTCTCTCTAGATATCTGAATTTTATTGTGCTTATGAAGGACTCCAGTAATAGGAGTCCTTAGTGGATTCAGCCACAACTGAGGTAACCTCATCAAAAGGTCTAGCTTTCAGTGGATTCATACCCACAGATATGGATTAGATTTAAGAACACGTTTTTCTGGGGATACATTGAGTTTCAAACTACCACAAGTGGTAAGTACAATTATTGTTGCTGCTCAAAATTACTAAATTCTCTTCCACTGAGGTTCTGTCACATTATATTCTTTCCCAAAAAGTCTCTGTCTCAGTTTTTTCACAGACTTTGTCAATTTTTGAATGCTTGCCAGTCTTAAAGGAGCAAAATGGTATTACAGTATATTTTAATTTATATTTCTCCTATTGTAAGTACAAGGATTATTTGTATGCTGTTCATATGTGCATGTACCTGTGTGTGTGTGTGTGTGTGTGTGTGTGTGTGTATGTGTGTGCAAGCTCTGTCTTTCTGGCCATTTTTCTTTTGAGTTGTTTTCTTCTTGATGTAATCTTTAATCTTATACAGTATAGCCCTTTTACTATGATGAGTTATAATTTTTTTCAGTATGTCATTTATTTTTTTACTTTCCAAAATGCTTTTATTTTTATTTTTTTTACCAATGAAAAATATCCTGAATTATATTAGCCCTTTCCTCAATGTTAAATATGAGTCCTAGTCTCTCCTCTCTGAATTTCTAAAGTAATTTATTCAAGATATCTACTTATTGTTTTACGCTCCCTTAAAAAAACAACACTTAAGATATAATTTACTAACCTTAAATGTCACGTGTTTAGAGTGTACAAGTCAATAGTTTTTATTATATTTATAGTGTTGTGTGTATCCCTACAAAAGAATATTATTTGGCATCTGGTATATCTTTCCACTTCTTCAAATCTAAATTTTTCTTATTCAGTATTGTTTTAAAGCTTTTTACATGTAGGTTTTGTAGCTTTCTTATTAAGTTCATTTACATGTATTTTATTTTATATTTTTACTTAAATAAGGTAATTTTTTATTTTATTTTCTATCAAGGAATATGTTAATGCAATGATTGCTGCATATTAGCTTTATACTTTAATTTCCCAGCTGCTAAAACAAATACCATGTAATGGGTTAAAAGAACTGAAATTTATTGGCTCACAGTTCTGAGGCTAGGAGAAGGGTCAGTAAGGCAATGCTTTCTCCCTGAAGTTCTCGGACTGGCTGCTGGGGATCTGTGGCTCTTGGTTTTTCTGTCATGTGGTGTGCTGGTTTGAAAGGATGTATGCCCCTAGAAAAGCCATGGTTTAATCAAAATCTCATTTCATAAAGGCGGAATAATCCCTATTCAATACTGTATATTTGAAACTGTAATCAGATCATCTCCGTGGAGATGTGATTTAATCAAGAGTGGTTGTTAAGCCGGATTAGGTGACGATATGTCTCCATCCATTTGGTTGGGTCTTGATAAGTTTGTGGAGTCGTAGAAAAGAGGAAACATTTTGCAGAATGAAAGCGATTCAGAGACAGCAGAGCAGAACGACATAGCCACGAGAAACAGAGTCCACCAGCCAGCGACCTTTGGAGATGAAGAAGGAAAATGCCTCCTGGGGAGCTTCATGAAACAGGAAGCCAAGAGAAGAAGCTAGCAGATGACGCTGTGTTCACCATGTGCTCTTCCAGATGAGAGAAGAACCCTGTCCATGTTCACCATGTGCCCTTCCACTTGAGAAAGAAATTCTGTGTTCACCATGTGCCTTCTCACTTAAGAGAGAAACCCTGAACTTCATCAGCCTTCTTGAACCAAGGTATCTCTCCCTGGATGCCTTAGACTGGACATTTCTATAGACTTATTTCAATTGGAACATTTTCTCGACCTTGAAACTGTAAACTAGCAACTTATTAAATTCCCCTTTTTAAAAGCCATTCTGTTCCTGGTATATTGCATTCTGGCAGCTAGCAAACTAGAACACATGGCAATGCACATAGTGGTCGCATATGGTTTCTTTGGGCTCTGTTGACTTCCAGTTACTGTCTGCTCCATGTGTGCTGACTTTCATTCTGTGTTTAAAGGATTCCAGTACAGGTATGCCTCAGAGATATTATGGGTTTGGTTCCAGACCACTACAAGAAAGCAAATATTGCAATAACGAGACATATGAATTTTTGGTTTCTACAATAGCAAGACATATGGATTTTTTGTTTTCACAGCGCATTTTTAAGTGATGTTTACACTAGAATGTGGTCTATTAAGTGTGCAATAGTATTATGTTTAAGAAAACAATATACATACCTTAATTGAAATACACGTAATTGCTGAAAAATGCTAACCATCACCTGAGTTTTCACTGAGTCCTAATCTTTTTGCTGGCGGAGAGTCTTACCTCTACGTTGATGGCTGGGTGGTTGGTTCTGAAGGTTGGGGTGACTGTAGAAATTTCTTAAAATAACATAACAATGAAGTCTGCCACACCAATCAACTCTTATTTTCTGGAAAGAATCTCTGAAGCATGCGATACTGTTTGATGGCATTTTGCTCACAATAGAACTTCTTTTGATATTGGAAGCAATCCTCTCAAACTCTGCTGCTGCTTTAGCAACTATGTTGATACAAAATTCTAAATCATTTGCTGTCATTTCAACAGTGTTCCAAGCATCTTCCCCAGGAGTAGATACCATCTCAAAAAACACTTTGCTCATCCATAAAGAGAAACTTCTTGTTTGTTCAAGTTTTATCATAGGATTGTAGCAATTCAGTCACATATTCATGCTCCACTTATAATTCTAATTTTCTTTCCCTTTCCATCACAAGTTACTGCAAGTTACTTTCTCCACTGAGTCTTGAAGTTATCCATGAGGGTAAGAATCAAAGTTATCCATGAAGGTTAGAATCAACTTCTTCCAAACTCCTGTTGATATTGGTATTTTGACCTCTTCCCATGAGTCAAAAATATTCTTAATGATATCTATAGTGGTGAATCTTTTTTAGAGGGTTTCAGTTGACTTGCCCCACATCCATCAGATAAATCACTAGCTACTGTGACTATAGCCTTATGAAGTGGATTTCTTATATAATAAGACTTGAAATTCAGAATTATTCCTTGGAAAAAACAAACAAAAAATTATTCCTTGGTGCATGGGATGGATAATGGATGTTCTGTAGCAGGCATGCAAACAACATTAATCCCTATCGAAATTCTCGGTAATGAGATGTATTGAGCAGAAATATTTTGAAAAGAATCTTTTTCTGAGCAGTAGGTCTTAACAGTAAGTTTAAAATATTCAGTAAACTATGTTGTAAACAGCTATGCTGTCATTCAGGCTTTGTTGTTATAGAGCACACACACAGTAGATTTAGCACAATTCCTTTTTTTTTTTTTTTGATTTAGCATAATTCTTAAGGGCCCTAGGATTTTCCAAATGGTAAATGAGCATTGGCTTCAACTTCATGTCACCAGCTGCATTAGCCCTAACAAGAGTGTCAGCCTGTCCTTTAAAGCTTCGAAACCAGGCATAGACTTCTCCTCTCAGCTATTTAAGTCCCAGATGACATCTTCTTCCAATACAAGATGGTTTCATAAGCAAACTAGTCCCAAAACAAACAAAAGGAAAGAAATAATGAAGATTAGAGCAGAAATAAATGAAATTGAGAACATGAAAACAATTGAGAAAATGAACAAAACCAGAAGTTGGTTCTATGAGAAAATCAATAATATTGATGGACCCTTAGCAAGGTTGACAAAAAAGAAGAGAGAGGATGCAAATAAATAAAATCAGAAATGGAAGAGGAGACATAACCACTGACCCTGCAGAAATAAAGGAGGTAATGAGAAGTTACTATGAACAACTTTATGCTAATAAACTAAACAATGTAGATGTAATGGACAACTTCCTAGAAAGGCATGAACAACCAACATTGACTCGAGAGGAAATAGATGACCTCAACAAACCAATCACAAGTAAAGAAATTTAATTAGTCATTAAGAAGCTCCCCAAAAAGAAAAGTCCAGGATCAGATGGCTTCACATGTGAATTCTACCAAACATTCCAGAAAGAATTAGTACCAATCCTGCTCAAACTCTTCAAAAAAATTGAAGAGGGAAGGCTACCTAACTCATTCTATGAAGCCAACATCATCCTCATACCAAAGCCAGAAAAAGATACTACAAGAAAATAAAATTACAGACCAATCCCTCTAATGTACGTAGATGCACAAATCCTCAACAAAATTCTTGCAAATCGAATCCAGCAGCACATTGAAAGAATTATATACCATGACCAAGTAGAATTCATCTCAGGTATGCGAAGATGATTCAACATAAGAAAATCAATTAATGTAATACACCATATCAACAAATCAAAGCAGAAGAACCATGTGATCATCTCAATTGATGCAGAAAAGGCATTCAACAAAATTCAAGATCCTTTCTTGTTGAAAACACTTCGAAGGATAGGAATAGAAGGGAACCTCCTCAACATATAAACAGAATGTATGAAAAACCCACAGCTAACATCATCCTCAATGGGGAAAAACTGAAAACTTTCCCCCTAAGATCAGGAACAGGACAAGGATATCCATTATCACCATTGTTATTGAACATTGTGTTGCAAGTTCTGGCCAGAGCAATTAAACAAGAAAAAGAAATACAAGGCATCCAAATTGGAAAGGAAGAAATAAAACTCTCACTGTTTGCAGATGATATGATACTGTATGTCAAAAAAACCTGAAAATCTGTGGATTTATGAGTATAGCAAAGTGGCAGGTTACAAGATCAACATTCAAAAATCTAGTGTTTCTATACACTAATAATGAACAATCTGAGGGGGAAATCAAGAAAAAAATTCCATTTACAATTGCAACCGAAAGAATAAAATAATTAGGAATGAATTTAACTGAGAATGCAAAAAACTTATACAAAGAAAACTACAAGAAATGCTAAAAGAAATCACAGAAGACATAAATAAATAGAAGGGCATACCATGTTCATGGATTGGAAGACTAAATATAGGTAAGATGTCAATTCTACCTAAATTGATTTATAGAGTCAATGCAATACCAATTAAAATATGAAAAACTTACTTTTCAGAAATAGAAAAACCAATAACCAAATTCATCTGGAAGGGCAGGGTGCCCTGAATAGCTAAAAATATCCTGAGAAAGAAAAATGAAGTCAGAGGTCTCACACTACCTGACTTTAAGGCATATTATGAAGCTGCAGTGGTCAAAACAGCATGGTACTGGCATAAAGATAGATATACTGGATAATGGAATTGAATAGAATATTCAGATATAGACCCTCTCATCTATGGACAACTGGTCTTTTTATTTTTTAATTAATTAATTAATTAATTAAACATAACAACATACAAACACAGATATTCT
>PVIY010050786.1:0-16012 GCA_004026745.1 Myrmecophaga tridactyla
CCTTAAATTAGACATTTCTATAGACTTGTTTCAATTGGGACATTTTCTCAGCCTTAGAACTGTAAACTAGCAACTTATTAAATTCCCCCTTTAAAAAGCCATTCTGTTTCTGATATATTGCATTCCAGCAAGCAGCAAACTAGAACAGCATACATACACATGCTGGACAATCAATGGCTCACAATATCATCACATAGTTATGTATTCATCACCATGATCATTTTTTTGAACATTTCATCTCTCCAGCAAAAGAAAGAAAGAAAAAACTCATACGTGCCTGTTCTAGTTTGCTAGCTGCCGGAATGCAATACACCAAAATGGAATGGCTTTTAACAAGGGTAATTTAATGAGTTGCTAGTTTACAGTTCTAAGGCCAAGAAAATGTCCCAATTACAACAACTCTATAGAAATGTCCAATCAAAGGCATCAAGGGAAAGAAACCTTGATTCAAGAAGGCCAATGAAGTTCAGGGTTTCTCTCTCATCTGGAAAGGCACATGGTGAACAGTCAGGGCTTCTCTGTCTGAGCCGGAAGGGCACGTGGTGAACAAAGCATCATCTGCTAGCTTTCTCTCCTGGCATCCTATTTCATGAAACTCCCCGGGAGGCGTCTTCCTTCTTCATCTCCAAGGGTTGCTGGCTCGTGGACTCTCTGCTTCGTAGTGTCACTCTCTCTGAATCACTCTGTCCAAAATGTTTCCTCTTTTATAGGACTTCAGAAACTAATCAAGACCCACTCAAATGGGTGGAGACATATTATCCCCTAATCCAGTTTAACAACCATTCTTAACTAAATCACATCATTCAGCAAGATGATCTCATTACAGTTTCAAACATACAGTATTGAATACAGGTTATTCTACCTTTAAGGAATGAGTTTTATATCAAAACATGGCTTTTCCTAGGGGGCATACTTCCTTTCAAACCAGCACAGTGCCATACACCTTACTCCTCCCTCTCACTGACCACTAGCATTTCAGTCTACTCAATTTATTTTAATCTTTGTTCCTCCTACTATTTATTTTTTATCTATATTTTTTCACTTATTTTTCCACACCACAGCTGAAAGGAGCATCAGACACAAGGTTTTCACAATCACATAGTTACATTGCAAAAGCTATATCTTCAAGAAACATGGCTACTGGAACACAGCTCTACAGTTCCAGGTACTTCTCTTTAGCCACTTTAATACACCATAAACTAAAAAGGGGATATCTATATAAAGCATAAGAATAACCCCCAGGATAACCTCTCAGCTTTGTTTGAAATCTCTCAGCCACTGACACTTTATTTTGTCTCATTTCTCTCTTCCCCCTTTTGGTCAAGAAGGTTTTCTCAATCCCTTGATGCTGAGTCCCTGATCATCCCAGGATTTCTGTCCTCTTGCAGGGCAGATGCAGCTGTGCCTCCCTAAAGTGTAAGCTCTCATCCTAGAACACGCTGGGAAAGGTGGGTGTGCTAGCAAACATGTGGGCATCTTGGTTCAGAGGCTGTGCTTTGCTGACCCCCC
Source organism: Myrmecophaga tridactyla (assembly GCA_004026745.1). Lineage (NCBI taxonomy): Eukaryota > Metazoa > Chordata > Mammalia > Pilosa > Myrmecophagidae > Myrmecophaga > Myrmecophaga tridactyla. Next base: position 1,510 of record PVIY010050786.1, read on the forward strand.
TGGAGAATGTGGGGAGAGCTAAGTATATCACTGCATGAATGAATGAACCAATGAATGAACACTGACCGTCTAGATCTGGTGTATCTTATTAGCAACATATGTCTAGGACAACAGAAGAGACTGGATGAAGGGAGAGCAGATTCTGACTTCCTGTGAAGGTCCCTGAAAAAGAATGAAACCATGTCCCCACTACATAGAGAACACACCAATAACACAGAGGTGTTCAATATATGTAAAACCTTAGGATCATTTTTTTTTTTTTTTGCATGGCCAGGCATTGAGAATCGAACCCAGGTCTCCAGCATGGCAGGCAAGAACTCTGCCTGCTGAGCCACCATGGCCCCCCCACATATATTTTTTTAGGATCAATTTTAAAAGCACAATTAATTTAGGACAAAGATGATTTTGTATCACCTCTTTTCCAATAGACCAGTGATTTTCAAAGGGGTTGTGTGTATGTGACTTTGGTCCCCAGGGGACATCTGATAATGTCTGGAGACATCTGTGGTCATCACAACTTGTGGTGGTGGTGGCAGTGGCGGTAGGTGCTACTGGCATCTAGAGGCTGGGGACTTGCCAAACATCCAACAGTGCACTGGACAGACCCCACAACAAAGAATTATCTGGCATCAAATGTCAGTAGTGTTGCTGTTGAGAAATCCTACTGTAGAGAACATTAGTCTACGGTGAGAATTAAATTGCAAAATGAATCTAATTCTGATTATGTGTCTAAAGCCCCTCATTTCTAACACTATCAAGATCCTCTGTAATCAGTACAACAGTTAAAAAGAAAATATCAACAAAATTCTTGGCTTGAAGCTTAACGTGGGCATGAAGTGTTTTGCTTAACAGATCAAAACAGAAGAGTATGACTCTGATACAAGGGGACCCTCAACATTTGCCTATTTCCTTTTGCTAATGAGAAAGGTGAGTATTTTCATTTTCTCGGTTCCTCTCAAGCCAGCCAGCCATGGTAAAATAATGATTCACGCCTTGAGATACCTCTGCCTCTCTTGAGAGTGTGCTCCATTAGTAGGGCTTTGCTGCCTCATCAGGTCCCCTCTCCAGGCCTCATCGATCTGGGGAAATCAGAAATCGATCTGGTCTCCCCACTCCTGCACTGACCCCCTTGTGCACTGGGCTATTTTTATTCGAGGCCTGCCGTGGCATGTAATAATTTGAGATTATGCAGTATGATTCCTAGCTAGAGAGGACTCTTTGTAAGAGCAAAGATTAAAATAACTTTCCACTATATGGTCAGATCTTTTTCATGGCGACACAGGGATTTGGGAGTTTCCCATTGAACAAGAAGGGCTTGGGTAGGACACCCCCCGCCCCTGAGCTCCCACAGCTGAATTCTGTGCAGCAGGGAGTACAGCACAGCTCTGCCACACACCATATCAAACCTCTCTGGAGAAAGTGCTCGTGAAATTCAACTTCATTAGTCTGTCTACTTGGCTTTTAGGCTGCCTACCTAATTTACACAGCCGATGGTGTATGCTTATACATGGTGCTAAAAACTTTCTTTTTGCCCATTGGATTCATTCATTCCTGCTTTAAATAGCTAGCTTCTTTGCTAGAACACGTTTAAAAAAAAGGTTTGATTGACACCAAGCTTCAGGACCTCTTCTAAGGCCTGTAGGTAGCCTCTACGGCTGTTGAGGGGCCCCTGAGTCATTCAGATCAATACCTGGGGGGCAGCTGGAAAAGTGAAGCAGAAGAAAGAAAGAACAAGAAACACTGGAGAAAAGGCCCTGGAGTATTTACTTTTCTAGCATGGCCCCTTCAAGATTTCTTTTAGTTCCACAGTTTCCCAATAGAAAAGCAAATCAACATACACGCCTGAGTTCAGAAGTCTGATTTCGGCACTGAGGGAAGGCTGGGCGACTCCTCTCGAAGACGGATGTGTTTTCGTTTAGAGCAACTTAGATGTGAGACTGTCTGAAGGACTAAATTGTTAGGGCACGTTCTAGACTCTCTGATGAAGGTTTATTCTTTTATACTGTACTGTCATGAAAGTTGAAAATAAATAGCTAACAAAAATGTCCAGGGGAAGGGAAAGAAGAAAGCTCCACGGGGCCAATGCCCTTTCAGCGTCCAGGTATTTAAAAGTAATGGCTACAAGGTCCCTCGCCTCAGAGCCCGGGGCTCGCAGACCTTCACAGACCAGCCCACAGGACTGTCTGAGTCACCGGAACACCTTAGAAACAGCCCCTCCTCCCCCCCAAATCATGTTCTTTCTGACCTCACGGCCCCTCATTTTCCATTCTATCACACTTCTTACTAGAATGAAAAGATGGTTTCTATGAAAGGAGCAGTGGGGTTTCGATCCCCAGGGGATGAAGCAATGTGACATCACCTGAGAGAAACGCTCGTCCCCTGGAAACTCTGGAATCAGGGCCCTTCTCCAGGACAATTTCTGGAGAAGACTGGAAGGAGTTTTTAAGAGGTGCCTTCAGAGCTGGGCAGCAGAGGCCCCTGGGGGCCTCCGGGGCCCCGTGGTCGGCGGCCTGCAGCCTGTCCCTGGCTGCTCCCTCTGTGCCCTGACTCCGCCGCTGCCAAGTCGGGTCCACTGAAGACGGCACCAGACGCCTTCGGGTTTTGAGAGCCACGGGCTGGATGCAGCACTTCTCCCAACCCCACCCTCCTGCACATTTTGTCCTCTGACCTTGGCTTAATGTTCTGGTGAAAGAGTCCTCCAGAGGGAGGGGAAGCAACTGATGAAAGCCAACATCAAAGGTCTCAGACCCCACGCTGAGTGAGAGGCTTTCTGGAAAAGCCCAGGAGATGAAAGCCAGGCTTGTTCAGAAAGTCGGAGAAGTGGATGACTCCGTGAGTGGAAGTGGCATTTGTAAATGCAAGCTGGTCCATAAATGACTTGGCTTGTCAGTGGGCAGGCAGAAGAGGAATTTGTGTGTTCCTAACTTTTGCAGAATTCTTTCCTGGGGTGTAGGGCCTCCAGTTCAAGCCTCCACTACGTCATCACCATAAAACAGCCCTATGCAATTTCATTAAGCCCCACGCCACCCAAAGACCCTGTGCCCAGCCAGCTCCTTTCTATGTGTGGATATTTCTGAAAGATTCCTAGAAGTGAAATTACTGGGTGAAAACATATACACATTTATGATTCTGACATTCACTGCCAAATTGCTATCCAAAACAGATATGCTTCCCTGCACAGGGAATCTTGCCAACACAGATTATTATCTTTATTTTAAAAGAATGGAAATATTTTGTTGTTTTCATTTTCACTTTTCCAATTACCAGTAGGTTGACTATCTTTTCATATGTTTACTGGTTACTGCTTGTTCATATTCATGGCCTATTTTTCTATTGTTTGGATTTTTATTAGTGATTTTAAGAACTCTTTAAATTCTGAAAACTAATCTATGTCATATTAACCTATTGCAAATATATTCTCTCACCCTATCACTGCCTTCATTTTTTTATACAGAAGTTTAAATCTTTCATGCAGTTAGATCTATGTATCATTTCTTTTGTGGCTTTTGGGATTTAGGTTTTGTTCTCCATCCCAAGATAATAAAAGAATAGTCTCCTACATTAAAAAAGAAATACATAGTTCCTTTAAGAACAACAAAAAAACTTTTGGCTCTCTGAGCATTTATTTTTGAAGATGGCTGAGCTAGGGCACACACAGGGTTCTAACTTTATCCAAACAGTCTATCGATTGTTCTAACAAAATTTACTTGACAGCCCATCCTTTCCCCAACGGTTTGAAATGCAGCCTTTAACACAAACTCCTACCTGCTGACCTCTGATCCATTGTCCACTGAGCAATTGCCATCAGTTGTTGAAACACCTTAAAGCCTTAAAACTTGAAATCCTTCAGTAGTTTCCCAATACTCTTAAATTGGGTCAGAATCCTTTTGGAATGCCCAAAGGGGCTGCAAGTTCTGCTCTTGCCTCGGCTCTGTCCACAGTGGGCTCCTGGGAGTTCCTCCACCACAAGCCCCTCCTCCGCAGGGTCCCCATCCCTCTCCTAGGTACCTTTGCGATCTGTAATATTTGCATGTGCTTCTCAGGTGATGTGCTCACTGCTCTTCTCCCCAACCGGACTGCAGGCTCCAGGAGGACAGGGATCCTGTCGGTGTCCCTTTTACTCTCTGGGCTCCTGGCAGGGGAGCCAGGTACCCAGTTGAATGGATGGTTCCTGGGGTCACCCTGCCATCCTCTGGGACACTTTATTATGGTTTTGTTTTGTTTTGGCATGGGCTGGCACCAGGAATTGAACCTGGATCTCCAGCCTGGGAGGTGAGAATTCTGCCACTGAGCCACCGTTGCACCGCCCTCCTTTTATGTTTTTAACATCACAGCTCCCACCCTTACTACTGGCTTCAAGTTTCCCGAGAAGAAGACTGTGCTTTGTTTGTCATTGAACGTTATTCAGGGCCTGGCACAATGCTCGGCATGTAGAGAGGGTGTGACATATGTCTGCTGGATGAATGAGGTCTGGAGGCCTCTGCACCGCTCCGACAGCTGGCAGAATGTCCTCGGCCGCCCCGAAGGCCCGTCATTCACAATGTAAGTCGGGCTTCCGGATACAGGTTCTCACCTCAGGATGGAGCCAGACCATCGTCTGCTGTGACTCAGGCCAGACCACACTCCTCTCATCCCCAAAGGACTTCCACAACTGATGCAGCCTAGATGTAAGGCCTGTGCCACGATCCTGAACTGCTCGATGCGGACAGAGGTCAACAGGCACCACAGTTAGGAAGATTGCTCTAGAAACCTCAACTTTTAAAAAAGGTCACTGCACCAGAAAGGGTGAGAGGCCCCACTGATATATATTATGTAGCAAATTTGGTGATGAGCAGTAGTTTCTCTAGCTGTTTCTCTTTCAATATTTGATTCAATTTCCTGGTCTTTTTGGCCACTAGATGAATTTCAAAACAATAAAAAGGAGCATCTTCCTCCTCTAACTCCTGCAATTAGTGTGTGAGTAGAAAGACAGGGCAGTGGACGGTCACCACCAAAGAGCCCCTAGGGGAGAAGGTCATCAGAGAGGGCCAAAGACAGAGGAAACAACGTGGAGCTGCCTCGAGGAACGTGCACATCCAGCCCCCAGGAGACGGGTGCCTGCTGCAGGCGATCAGCAGGTTCCTGGGATGATAAGAACAAAAGTGATAGTGAACACTGTCTGAATCTCACTCGGTACCAGACTGCAAGGGCTTTGCATGTGCTTATCCACTTTATCCTTAAAACAACCCTCAATGCAGTTATTTTCCGTATGTGATCATAAAAGAAAGCTGAAGCACAGAGACATTAATCAATTTACACCAAACTGGTGAGTCAGGAGCCAGGTCCTGAACCCAGGCAGGCTGGCTGCAGCATCCCCACTCTTGGGTTCTCGCTGCTAAGGCAATGACCCTGCATCCTCACTCCCCACCCCATGGAGGCTGCAGCCTCAATACAGGCTGATGGACGTGTATCAGCAAAACTGAACAGGACAGAGAGGAATGGGCAGGAAGATGTCACTTGTCAGTGCTATGGAGAGCCCCCAGGGTTGAAGGAAGCAAGCGCACATGGTGTGAGAGCCCAGGGAGCCATCTGGGAGCCATATGGGGTGAGGCCACAGGAACAGCCATCACAACCATTTACTGACCACCTGGTATGTACCACGCAGTGCGACATCAGCTCAACAAGAACTGGCTATTTGTCAGTAATTGCTGCACCTGGGGGATGGGTGCATGACTGTTCACTGTGCTTGTCTCTCTTCCTTTTGCATGTATTTGAAATTTTCCAAGATAAAATCTTTAAAAATATAATGCCCAAATAAGCTCAGAGAAATAACTAAACTGAGTGAAAGTGCAACAGTTCACATTCCCACCACAGACAGACCAAGTGACTAGATTCTACATTCATGAAAGTCACCCGTGTAAACACCAGCGTGGAGCCTGGGGAAGCAGGCCTGCACAGCCAAGTGAATCAGCATCTGAATGAGGCCACAGGTAAGCCACAGGTGGGACACAGGTAGGACACAGGTGGGCAGCTGTTGGCTGCTGCTTTTCAGAATTCTCAGGGGCAGGGTGTCGGTGGAACACAACTTGCCCAACTCTCTGCAAAGAAAACGAGGAACATTCTGGAGCAATGAGGACCAGGATTTTCTGGAAACAACCCAAGCTGTTTTGATCAACTTGTCAGAGGGATGTGGGGAGTGCCTCTACGACCTGTGATGTCTGGGGATGTGCCTGACATGGTATACATTAACAAGTCCAACAAAGATCCTTTGTGAGCAGAAAAAGGAGTGAAAAATCTTACTCTAAGATAAGACTGGCTCCTTACAGCTCAAACTCAAGCCACCTAATCCTACTGGTTTAAACCACAACACCTCAGTTTAATTTCTTTTTCAAACATTCCTCTGGAAAAAAAAAAAAAAAAATTCTCACCTGCCATGCCGGTACTTGCCCATGCAACAAAACAAAACATTCCTCTGCCTAAATTCCAGGCACCCTTGACTTCCTGCTCTCCATAGGCTGAGCAGCCACATAAACCCTTTCCTAATGTACAGTTCATCAGAACTCCTATTTCATTGTTTGTTTCTTTTATAAGGCACCATTATTCAGTGCTGGGGTGTGGAAGTGAAGGAAAACTCAAGGCAAGGCAGGTACTCCAGGGAGGCCAGACTCTGAGGCTGCAGTGAATGGGCTACCCACTTGGGTCACCTCAAGTGACAGGGTTTGTGAGATGAGGAGGCCCTCAGTACCTCTAAGGCAGGCCTCAGGGAGCGCTGGGGACCCACAGTGAGCATCCTCCTCTCCTGCTCCAGTCCCTACCACACCAGGTCTGAGCCAATCTCACATCATACTCCCCACAGGATCTCCCTTGTTAGCAGAACCAGGCCACCTCATAGGCCTAGAGGTCCCTTAGTCCCGCCTACAGACAATGCAGTCTTTGCCCCAGCCAGGTGGATCCAGGGTAAATTGATGGGCACAGATTGGCAGTTTCCCTCAGAAATGGAAGCCTTGGGCAAGACTGACCCTTAGAGGATTCATGATCTAATAGGGACTCCCTCATACCATCACTTACCTGTTTTAAACAGTATAGAGTTCTAATATAAAGTTCATATTTACAAGGCTTGCAGGTCAGGGAGTAGCTCCAAGCTACCTCTCCCATGTCTATGTCTACTTCCCAACACACAACCCTTGTCCAAATCAAAGCAGACTGCTGGTCATTCTCCGTCCTATACTCAGTCCCATTTCCCCCATCAAACACCTGTTCCTGGACCAGTGCTGTCCAACAGAACTTTCTATGACGACGGAAATGTCTCTACCTACGCTGTCCAATATGGTAACCACGTGCCACATGTGGCACTAAACATGTGAGGTGTGGCTGGTATGACTAAGGAAAACGAATCCTTAGTTTAATTTTAATTAATTTAAATTTAAATTGCCACACGTAGCTAGTAGCTACTGTCGCTTCCACGGGACCGGAGCACGAAGGATATTAAGGAATGACGAGAGACAGACCGATGGGATCCGGGGGTCTGAAGTGACAACAGACTACAGACAACTTTATTCTTAACCAGATCCTGCTTATATACTGCAGGGTGACAAAACGCATGCATGCATTTCCTGACGGAACAGAGTGTTTACTTTTCAGTGTTTATTCCCTACATACTAAAGATAGCCATAAACAACTTGGGGGTTAAGCAAAAACAAACATTCACTCCCTCCCAGACTGTTCTCCATTAAGCAGATAACAATCTCCACAGTTTACTGCCACCATCACTCTGAAGTCAGTTGCTCCCAATAAATTCCGCAGGTCTTGTATTAACCCTTGTTCCTACAAGCACCGTACTGTGTAATTCTAGATCCTTCAAGAAGCATTCTTTTCCCTGATGCTGCCCCTGTTAAAGAGGCCTCTCCTATCCTCTGGTATTTCACTCCACCACCTTTTCTAGCCATGTCTCCTTCCAGGTCTCATGTCCTTCATGAGAAAGAACTTCTTTGCAGACTAAGCCAGGGTCTGGGTCTCTCTGCATTCCTCAAAGCCACCATTCAATGAAGTAGCTTGCTAAATACTTATCCTATTCAGTTGGACCAGACCTTGGATTAAGTATCAGTCTCCTAGGCATAGCTGTTCATATAGTTGGGAGAGGCTAGTGACCTTCCACAGATACTGACCAGGAGTGGTTGCTTCAGCCACATCTTGGCTCTTTAATATTAAATTCAAATTTACTTCTGAGAGGAAGCTCAGAACAGCCTCAAAGGCTCTGCCTCTTTCTAGTTGTGTGGCTTCAACTTTTCCATGCTTCAATTTACTTACTCATGTGAGGGAGGTGATAATAATACTCTATAAAGATGCGATGAGGATAAAATCAGTTAACACATGTAAAGTGCCATATTGGCAAGAAGTGCATAAAAAAGGTGAAATAATATTAATTAATAAAATAATATGTAAGGTTGACAGTTGAGCTGGGTCTGTAAGGCACCTCCAAATTTAACACTAACTCATAAAATATCTAAAACAAATGTGCATATCCACTGACCCAGTAATGTCACCTCTAGCAATTTATCATATTGAAACACTCAAACATATAGGCCAAGATTTATCAAAGAGTATTATCAAAGTGGAAAAATTAAAAGCAACTTAAATATGCAGTAGTACACATTGATTAAATTATGGTTCATCCTTATGACAAAGTGCAATGTAGCCATTAAAAAATCATTTTATGAAAGCATATTTTCTTGACACCATAAAATGTTCATACAGACTTCTGGAGAAAATAGCAGAGTAGGGTGTTCCAAGACTCAGTGCTTCCACAAAATGATGATTCAATAAGCAGGAACTGTCTGCAATAACTATTTTGAAACTCCAGAGGCCAGAGGAACACTGTACAACATTCAGAGAAGAGTGGGAGGAAGAGGCTGAGAAATTATAGTAAAGAACTGCTCTCTCCACACCTCAGCTACTGGCACCATTGCTCACTCTTGTGGCAGGCTGCTGTGAGATCCAGTCCCTTACTGGTAGTGGGTGACAGAAAAGGACATAAGGGTCCTCTTCCCCAAGAACAGGGGTGCTCATGGCTGATCACTGACTGCAGCTTTTGATTAGTGAATTAGGATCTCTGGGTCCTTGCTCTAAGGGCAGGTACTGTTTCAACCCTCGCCAGACAAGGGCAGAGGCGGTGGGGATTTAAAGTTGCAGGACTTCCTCAGGGCTGCAGGGAAAAATTAGCAGAAGGGCTGCATCTGCTTGGCAGGCCAGGAAAGCTCAGCTTTGGGAACCATCAGAGAATGTGTTGGTGACCTTCTCGAGCCTTTCCACAGGGCACTTTGGAACCAGTCTGTTCCCCCTTTGTGTGTCTGGCCCTGTTTTAGCTGGGAAAGACGGAATTAGGAAATTCCTCCCCAGGGTGAACCTCCTCCCAGAATGTGCCCTCCAGGCAAAAACAGCTAGAGACACAGAAAGGAGTATAAACTATAGAGTATAAAAAACTATAAAGGCTGACAGTCTGGGATAAAGATGTGTTGCCTTCAAACACCTGGGAGATGAAGTTTTGTTTCCTACGAGGCAGAGGGGACAACATAACTGTTGTAAACAGGAGAACTCCAAAATAACTAACAAACAAAAGCCCAGGACAAGTCAGAAGCCCAGAAGGACAGGGAAAACCTTGCACAGTGAATTTGCTTTGTGCAGACTTTTCAGATAGGAGGGCTGAAATGAAGCTCAAGAAAAATCTCTATCCTATCACTAGCTGGTTACAAAACCAAGAAACAAACATCCCAGGAATAAATCCCAGAGCTAACATTTTTAAATATTAAAATGTACAATGTGCAACAAAATAGTGCAATAATCCATTAAAAAAAACCAGCAAAGAAGATGAGAATGTGGACATTTCAAACAAAGCCTTTAAAAAACTGATCTTAATGGTTCCTAGGTCAGATAAGTCCTGAATCCCAGAAGTGTCAGTATCTCTAAGAACATCAGCCAGTTCCATTCCCCTGTCCCATGTTGTTGATTGATACCCCTTTTCAACACGAAAAAGTTAGAATGAGCATAACCTCAATATCCCTAAAGATTGAGAGAAGGATCAAAGGAGAAGGTGGAGTTATAATGGAGAAGATAGGATTTAACAAATTAGTATAACTACTGAATCATTACATTGATATTTATTTTTAGTCTTCAATGTCTTGGAGCAGCTAGAAGGAAAAACTTGAAGTGGTGGAACTATAACCCATACCAAACTTTGAAATTTGTTCTACAACTACTTGTTAAAATATACTTTGAAATGTATTGCTTTTTTGTATATATATTTCACAATTCAAAAGAAAGTAAGAAAAAAAATCTTAAAAAACACTAAAGGACATGAAGGAAAGTACAGAGAAAACTACAGGATATCAGGCAAACAATGAATGAACAATCTGAGAGTCTAAGTAAAGAGACAGAAAATTTAAAAAGGAACCAAACAGAACTACTGGAGTTGAAGACCACAATAATTGAAATGAAAACTGTCCAGGAGAATTTCAAGAGTAGATTGGAACTGGCAGATGAAAGAATCCATGACTCTGAAGATAAATCACTTGAAATAAGTCAGACTGAGGAGCAAAAAGAGAAAAGAAACATTAAAAGTGAAAATAGCCTAAGATACCTCTGGGACACCATCAAGTGTACTATCCTACACATTATGGGGGTCTGAGAAGGAGAAGAAAGAGAAAGGCGCAGAAGGAAAAGTAAAAAAACTGAAAAAACAGAGAACACCCCAGACTTCACAAAAGACATGAATTTACATGCAAGTGAACACCAAATAGGATAAACATGAAGGAAAATACATCCCGTCCTGTATTGATTACACCATCCAAATACAAACGACAAGGAGAGAATTCTGAAAGCTGCATGAGAAAAGCAAAGTGTTACATGCAAGGGGGTCCAAATTAGGTTGAGTGCTGATTCCTCATCAGAAACCAGAGGCAAGGAGGTAGTGGGCTGAAATACTTAGTGCTGAAGGCAAGCAATTACCAACCAAGAATTTTATATCCCATGAGACTCTCTTTTTCAAAAATGTGGGAGAGATTAAGACATTCTCAGATAAATAAAAGTCAAGGGAGTTTTATCACCACTAGACCTGCCCTACAAGCAATGCTAAAGGTATATACCCAAAATAATTAAAGCAGGGACTTGAACAAATATTTGCACACTGGTGTTCATAGGAGCATTATTCACAATTGCCCAAAGATGTAAGCTAACCAAGTGTCCATCAACCAATGAATGGATAAACAAAATGTCATATATATATATATATATGTATGTATATACACTGGAATATTATTTAGCAGTTTAAAGGACTGAAGTCCTGATACGTGGCAACATAGATCAAACTTGAAGTCATCATGTTGAGTGAAATAAGCCAGGCACAAAAGGACAAATACTGTATGATCTCACTGATACAACATAATTAGAATAAGCAAATTCATAGAGTCAGAATCTAGAATATAAGTTACCAGGGGATGGGGTGGGGTTGGGAATGGAAGTTAAGGCTTAAAATGTACAAGGTTCCTATCTGGAATGATGGAAATGTTTTGCTCATGGACAGTGGTGATGTAGCACAACATCTGAACACTGTGAACTCAATTAATAGCAGTGAATGTATATCTGAATAAGATTAAAGGGGAAATATTGGATTGTATAAATTGTAACAGAATAAAAAACCTTTAGAAAATCCATGGTCCTACAGTATATAAACAGTGAACCCTAAGTTAAACCATGGACTTTAATTAATAATACAATTATAAAAATGTGCTATCATTAATTGTAACAAATGTCTTGTACCAATGCAGGGTGTTGGTGACATGGGTGCTATAGGGGATCCTGTGTTTTATGCATGATTATTCTATAAACCCATAACTTCTCTAATAAAGGGGAAAAAAGGTTTGCACTGCTAAGGATAGAAAAATCAGACACCCCCTGTCCTCCCAATGAAACTCTCGACAATAAATGTAAAGGAAAATACCATGCACAAGATGTTAACTGAGTATTTTGTGGTGATCTTTCCTCTTTGAATTTTTTAGCTTCTGTGTTGAAAATATATTACTTTCATAATGATTGAAATACTAGCTTTTAAAAATCTTGCTTTAATAAAACAGGAAGATACATATTTTTAAATTTACATAGTATTAATTACAGAGCAGTAAATATTAAAAAGGTCCCAAGAATGATCCTCAATATGGAAATATACCCGCATGTCTAGAAGCCAAGACCCCAGCCTGCCAACAATGGTAAACTCTGGTTTTAACTCAGGTTAAAAAGCGCATGCTGGGAGACATGCGCTTTTTCACAAGGTGCCAAAATGATACAGATAATGTTAATTATTTTTATGAATGGCTAATATTCATTAGCCAATCACCCTGTGCCAGGCATATCACTGTCAAATTATTACAAAAAGCAGGGAAGCACTATTACTACCCCATTTTACAGATGAAGAAACTGAGGCACAGGGAGGTACCTGCCTGAGATCATACAGCTGGTACGTGGCAGAGATGGGATTCAGTTCTTTCCATCAGGCTTCAGAGTATAGCTTCTTAATCGCTGTATACTGTTTTCCTTCCTCTTTTGTATTTGTTCCAAGCTGTAAAGCTTCAGGCAGATGAATGCAGCAGTCATGCCTTAGCTTTTTCTTAGTAACTTTCTCTAAGGACACAGTGGTCTGGAGTGTGGAAAGGGGAAAAGCCTTATCCAAAATCCCTGCAGCAGATATTCTGATTCCCTTGACTTCAGGAATGGGGTTTAAAAGGAATACACAATACCTTCTTAAGGCACTGTGGAAAAATGGATTGTCCAAAAATGGCCACATCAACATACCTAATCCTACATATTCTTCTAGAACCTTGTTGCACCCCGTCAAGAGGTGGAGTCTAATTCTCCTCCCTGTGGAACTGGGCAGGCCTTTGTGGCCGCCTAGAATGCAGTGGAAGTGACACTGTATGACTTCCAAAGCTAGGCCACAGAACATGATACAGACTCCTTCTGGCCTTCTCTTTCAAGACAGTAGCCTTTGGAACCCAACCAATTGGAGAGGCCACATGGAGGTTGTTCTGGCCAACAGCCCTAGCTACGGCCCCCAGCCAGCGGCCAGCATCCACTGCAACAGCAAGACAGTGAGCCTTCAGGTGACTCGGCCCCAACCTACAAGTCTCCCCACCGATGGCCCAGACACTGTGGAGTAGAGACAAGCCATCTCCACTGTGCCCTGCCCAAATTCCTGACCCACCGGATTTGTGAGCATTCAAAATGGCTCTTTATACCACTAACTACTAAAGTGATGTGTTATGCAACCATAGTAGCTGGAATAGGCACTTAAACAACAAATAAACAAGGTCCTACTTGACCTGTCTTTAAAGTAATGTATGAATTGCCCTAGGTTTCGTGTTTTGATTCTTTGCAGAGGGAAGCTGAGATCTGTCCAGAGGGTGGTGATGGGCACAGGTAAGAGAGACACAACATCTGTGACTCCAGCTCAAAAATGTGCTTTCAGGAGAAAGGCTCTCTTGGGGTGGGCTCAGCTGAGAGACAGCTGTTGCCTGGAGAACCTTGTCGCTGAATATTATACAACGAAACTTCCATTCTGGGAAATGACTAGAGAATGGCTTGATAAATGCCCCCATCCCTTCCCCAGCACGGATGCATGTCCTGAACCATCTGCAGACTAGAGGCTCTTACAGGGCTGAAGCTGCTGGTTTTGGCTTCCCACTAGCCATGGAATCTAAGAGGTAAGATTTCATTTAAATGAGGTTTCTACCAAATGTTGATCTTCCTTCATTTAAGTGTGGAACCTGTCTTTCATTCCTGTTAAATCATGTGGGACCACCCATGTTGATCACTCCAAAGTCAGTGGCTGTGTCATGAAGCATAGAAACTGTTCTCCCAGGGGCCAGGTCATCTGTAAATTGTATGATCATGTTCTTAGTTTCACTATATATTCACAGATTATTTTTAAAGACGTCAAAATCAAGGCCAAGAGCTAGAAACGTCTCCTGGGTTCTGCCGAACTATTTCCGTTTAGAAGGAATCGTTTGACCTGGTCAAGTTGTCTGTCTAACTGTGCCATCACCAGCCTCCATTTGTTCATCTTGTCTGCAGCGACACTCAGGGAGTTTATCAAATGCCCACCTGGAATTCAAACTACTCGGCTGTGCAGACCGATTGCATTAACGGTCCCAACTCTTCACCCCTCCCCGTAGCCATGTGATTTTGGAAATCCTGTTTTGGCTAATACAAAGGAGGTGAAAGTGAGAGTGTGCCAGTACTGAGCCTAAGCTCTAAGAGGTCTTGCAGGCTTCTGCCCTCTCTTGGAAACCTTGCCAGCACCAGGTGAACAAGCTGGGGGCATCTGCTGGAGGAAGAGAGACCATGTGGAGCAGGACAGAACTGGCCAATTCATCCTAGCTGAGGACTGGGGAATGAGCCTGTCCTGCCAAGATCAACAGAGCCGACCCCAGCTGAATACTCAGCTGATCTTGTATACATGCTCAAGGCTACTTTACGT